>CAUYQG010051259.1:0-49174 GCA_963574415.1 Tarsius wallacei | reverse complement strand
TGTAGTTCCAGCTACTTGGAAAGCTGAGGCAGAAGGATTGCCTGAGCCCAGCAGGTCAAGACTGTGGTGTCCGTGAGTGTGCCACTGCACTCCAGCCCAGCCAACAGAGTGAGACTACAACTCAAAAAAATAAAATAAAATAAAGGGTCAGAGTCTTGCTCTGTTGACCAGGCTAGAGTACAGTGTTACGATCGTAGCTCACTGCAGCCTCAACCTCCTGGGCTCAAGAGATCCTCTCACCTCAGCCTCCCTGAGTAGCTAGGATTACAGGCATGCACTACCATACCTGACAAATTTTTTTTTTCCTGTAGAGATAGTGTCTTGCTACGTTGCCCAGGCTGATCAAATACATTTTTAAAGGACTACCCCAAATAGTGTGTCTTCAAAAACAAAAACTAAGGAAAACCTTATAAAATACTTCTGTTAGTCCAGCTGAAGCAGCAGCAAAAGCAACCATACCGCTGACCTCTGTCTTCTCTCCTTGATGCTGGAGTACCCAGCCATAGCACCCGGAGCAAACATACCCTACTTTCCATGGCCGGAAACCTGGGAACCCCGTCTTGGCCAACACACAGCAGGAGCATCTATCTTTGCAAAGGGGCCCTTCCCAGGTCTCAACACCCTGCTTTCCCTCCTACCCATTCTCTTTCCAGCATGCACATCTGGTTTCCCTTCAGCACAAGTTTCACAATGGACAGATTTTGCACTTCAAGGATTTATGGTTCCTGCCGCCCCTCCTTGCTTTTGATATGATTCCATTATGTGCTTAAAATCTGGGCCGCGCTCTTGGCTCCGGGGAGCTGTTTATGACAATTCTTTTATGGCCTTAAATCGCTCACCGTTAAGAACCTGGTCATGTTCAGAAGCAATGACTAGTTGCTAAGATAGAAAATCGCAACATAGCTCAGACAATTGCTTGAAAAGTTTCTTCCTAGAAGATTAATTAAGGCTAGTGCTCGCCTGGCAGGTAAATCCTCTGAGCAACGTTCCTGATCCTGTTCTGCTCTGTTCATCGGCTGCTGGAGACACTGATTTAAAAGCAAACCCAGGCGGGGCACAGTGGCTCACACCTATAATCCCAGCCCTTTGGGAGGCCGAGGTGAGAGGATTGCCTGAGTTCATGGGTTCGAGACAAGTCTGGGCAACTTGGCAAGACCTCATCTCTACAACAAATCCAAAAATTATCTGGGCATGGTGGCATGTGCCTGTAGTTCCAGCTACTTGGAAGGCCGAGGCAGAAGGATCGCCTGAGCCCAGCAGGTCAAGGCTGCACTCCAGCCTGGGTGACAGAGTGAGACTCTGACTCAAAAAAATAAAAAATAAAAAAAGTAAACCCAGTTAGTTCCTTCTCTCCACTGTGGTAGAGACGCCACTGACAGAAGAGTTGGAAAAAATAAAAATACTAACACCACAAACCCTCCCTCTGGATAACTAATGCCACTGAGAACCATTATTCTCTTCCATCTCTGCATTACATTTTTCAGAAGGCAAAGAATTTCAGGACTGAGGAGCCAACATGTTTATCTTCAACCTTTGGCCAAGGGCATCCCTTGAACAAGATTCTTCTTGCCTCCCAACTCCCTCTCTGCCATCCCTCTTTTCCCTCAACAGCCAGAGAGATCTTCCTATAAGGCAACAGCTAATCACACCACCCTCCTGCTTGAAATGGATCCTTGTAATTCAGGTGATAAAGCCCAGACTTCTCAGCTGCCCACTCACACATGAGTGCTAATCTGCATATTCAGCCTTATGTCCTCTCTCTGCCATGACTCCCACCTTCACTCGTAGTGCTTGGTCAGCATCCTAGAGCTTCCTTGACCTTCCCCATCCCAGAGCAGTTGTTTAAGCTGTTGCCTCCTCCTGGAATATCCTCTTCGGTGCCCGCCTGTTCAACCTCCTTCTCCACTGGAGGGTGAATGCCCACTTTGCCCTGCAAGAGTGCCCAGCCTTCCTCTCCCCATCCTCTGCCCTTGGCAGCCCCTGGGAGCTCTGTGTCTGTGTGTCTGAGGTCATTGCAGAAGCTTCCTGGAACCACCCCTAGAAAGAGGGTGGCTCAAGACCATGTCACCATCCTCAGGTTCTGAATGTAGGGTTGCCAGTTAAAACACAGGCTACTCAGTTACTTTTTTATTTTAGATAAACAACAAATAGTTTTTAGTGTAAGTATGCCCCAAATACTACGTGGGCATCCTGTGTTTTTGTTTGCTAAATCTGACAACCCTAGCTGGTTGGGAACTCTGGGACACACCAGGAAGAGCTGAGGACCTGTGGAGAGGAAGGCAGTGCTGAGGCCTGGGCAAAAGGTGGGCATGTCCCCCCGACCCTCCTCCTGGGAGGCAGCATACGGCTATGCAGAGCAAGACTCCAGAACCAGCCTGCCTGGATTTGAATCTCAGTTCTGCCATTTGCTAGTTACCTTGGTCAAGTTAACTAGCTTTTCCATGCCTCGGTTTTCCCATCTGTAAAATGGGAATGACTGACTTTATGTGGTTATGAGAATTAAATAAATTAATATTTGCACAGTACTTAGAGCTGTTCTTAACACATAGTAAGTGCTATGCCCACATTTCTTTTTTTTTTTTTTGAATTGGAGTCTCACTCCATTGCCCAGACTGAAGTGCAGTGGCACACTCACGGACACTCCAGCGTTGACCTTCCACCTAGGCCTTCCAAGTAACCAGAACCACAGGTTCGCATTACTGCACCCGGCTAATTTTTAAAAAAATTTATTGTAGAGAAGGGGTCCCACCAAGTTGCCCAGGCTGATCTCAAACTCACGGGCTCAAGCAATCCACACCTGCTTTTTACAGATGAGGAAGCAGAAGCACAGAGTGGTAGACTAGGATTGTGACCCGGGAAGGATTCCATAACTCACTTGACTGTAGTAAACCGTGACCCACATTATTTCACTCATCATTCACCCATTCATCCCTTTATTAAGCACCTACTGTGTGCCAGTGCTCATGCAGGGGCACTGGAGTAAACAAGAAAGGCACAGAGCAACTCCTTGCCTGTGGGCCCATGGACTGATAGGGAAGACCTTGAGGGAGCCTTTGTAAGTATGAGGAGAGGCACTGAAAAGAAAACAGGCCATGGGCCACACAGACTGCAGGGTTGTCTCCCACCCTGGAATGAGATGAGGGAGGCAGTCAAGGAGGGCATCCCTGTGAAATTACATCTTTGCAGATTTGGGAAGATAAACAGGAACAGACAGCCTGGCCAAAGGGCAAGGGAAGAGCCTACCTGACAGAACAGACAGCCAGCAAAGGCCTTGAGCTGAGAAGCAACTTGGAGTGTTCAAGAAGCTGAAGAATTGAGGGTGTGGCTAGAGGCAGGGTAGGGAGTGGGCTGTAGTGCAGGCCAGCAAAAGGGGGCAGCACCCAGAACCCAGGGGTTAGGAGACATGGCCCAATGGGGTCTGCCCAGAGCCCTATGACCCTGCTGCAAACACGGAGCAGGGCTGGCTGGAGAAGCAAGATAAGGCTGGGTGAGGCCGGTTGGGGGCGCTGCCAAGCTGTACCAAGCAGAAAAAGACAGCTCTAATGAGGGGTTCTGGGTCCTCACCATGGGACTCTCTTGAGCCACCAAGGACTCTACCTATCTGTGGTGCCAGCTGCACAGCACAGGTGCCTGTCACCCATCATCTGGGTCTTTCCCAGTGGAATTTGGCCTTCCCAGGGCCTCATGATGATTGTTCCTGAACTTCTGTTATAATAAGAACATGTCCAACGTCCCACCACTCAAAGAGAATGATGCTTGTATCTCTCTTTCTTGCCATCCTTTCTACAGAGGTTGCAGTTTCACATACTTGGAATCACAGTGTTTACTATGCAAGCTTGTGTTTTTTTCTACTTGCTGCACAAGCAGTTACTTCATGGACCATGATCATGTGTCTTCACACCAGCACAATATCTCATGTAGATCTTTCATTGTTTATTTAATCCCTCACTATTGGACATTTAGGTTAACTATGTTTAGCAAGGAATGTCTTTGCATGTGGCATATGGCATTTCTCTGATATCAGAGTTTTAAATAGATTTTTTGAGTGACTAAAGGGGTGGAATGGTTTACTTTAAATACTCTGGATATGCATAAGTATGTTTTACCAAAAATCTCGTACCAATAGACAGTCCCACCAGTGGTGCTTAAGTGCTGTTTCCTCACTTTACCATGATCAGCACTGGATATTGCTATAAAATAATTCATTCCTCATTGAGTGGAACCAAGACCAAAATGCCATGATACTGCAGTATCAATGTGCTTTTCCTTGATTGCTAATGAGAATGCACATTCTTTTATGAATTAGCTAATAGTTGCTTTTCTTTTTCACCTGAATTGTCCTTTGCTCATTTATATGTCAGTGCTACTTTTGAAAATACTTTGCCTGTGTTCCTAATATAGTAAAGATGCTTGTCTGCAGGAGGGTGTTGTGAAATAAATAAATGGTGGAATAATGCTACTCATTGGTCTGTCATATATGCTACTAGCTTTTTCTCCCATGCTTGGGGGGAATCCTGCAGCACCTCTGGTTGCCCATCTGAGTGGCAGAGCCCCTCTGCTGCCTCAAGGCTGCCTTGAGCCTCGTTCAACACCGCCTGGCTGCCCCTGTGTCATTTCCTCTGGGCTTAAGTTGCTCCAGATCCCCCAGATTGTCCTAATGTGAAGAACAAACCCAGGAGTTTTTCCTGGGGAACCTTAGCCCTTCCTCCTCCTCCACATCAGAGCAAGGCCCAGGAAGGGGGTCAGCATGCAGAACTGTAGCCAGAGGAGAAGAGGCAGAGGAGGCAGCTGGCCGCTGGGTGACACTCGAGAGAGGCCCATAGACCTCCAGGCAGAGCGAGGACTGGAGAGTGGGGGCATCCGCCAGGCTTGGACTGACAGCCATCAGCCATGCCACCCAGTGGAAGCAGGTTATTTGGGATGACCCACCATGTCATGAGTGGTAGCATGGCCAGGATCCTAGGATCATACTCTAGCCTAAGCAGCTAGTTACGAGACACAGACGCAGAAGGCTTGGCTGACATTAATGCATTAGGTAACCCTGTACACAATCACACAATCATTTCTGAGCCTCAGTTTCCTCGTATGTACAATGAGGGCCAGAGAGGGCCTCAGCCGCTACCAGTTCTGGATTCTAGGATTCCTGTACTGTCAGGAAAGTAAAAAGACAAACTCCCCTTCTGAGAAGATCAGCTGTGAAAAGAACTAAGTGGGTGAGGGCAGGATCTGGCCTGTCTCCCATCTCCCAGGACAGGAAACCAGCCTCAATCAGCCAAGACTTCTCAGCAGACTTAGGAGGCAGTGTCCAGACATCTGTGGGATCTTCTGGAAAGCCACACCCCTGGTAGCACCACTTCCTCCTCCCAGCAACTTATTTTCCAAAACAAATGCCTTGGGAGGAACCAGCTTTCCTGGAAATGTGGCCATCTCTACCCACTCCTTACACACATGTGAGCGAGCGTGCGCACACACACATGCAATTCTGTAGTCTACACAGCCTGGACTCAGCAGCGCTCTTTCTCACACCCCTGGGTTTTTGCCTGAAGCATGTTTCACATACTCCACCGAGAGGAGGCAAGGCTCTGCTGTGTGCCAAGCAAGACACACAGAAATCCACAGACAGATCACCCACAATGTACCCCAAATAAAAGTGAAAGTGGCACAACTTGAGGTTGTTGTACATACAATGAATGAAGTATAAAGTAAAATAGGTGGAGACATAGACAGTGACTGCTGTTGGGGTGCTCATGTGACCAGGTTGGAATCCAGTGAGAAGAGGGCTGCCTGTCCACCCTGGGAAGGAGCGCTTTAGGCAGAGGGATCGACAAGCGCAGAGACCCCCACATGGGAGCAGGCTTGGATGTGGAGGGATAAGATCGGGCAGTGTGGCCAGAGCACAGCCCAAGGGAGCATGGCGGATGATGGCTACGATGGGAGGGTATGACTGGGTACTTGGCTGGGACTCTGGGTGAGAGCAGGAACCCGCGAAGGGCTTAGAGCAGGGATTTCCTCCAGGAGATCACTGTGTGAGCAGCAGGGACCGTGAAGGGGCAGGAGTGGCCTTCCCACCTTGCTCACTGGTTAACTTCTTCTCATCCTTCATATCAACTCAGTGGCCCCTTCCTCCAGGAAGCCGTTCCCACCTCTGGGAAGCCAAGCAGTCAGATCGAAGGATGCGGCTCCTGGCACCAGCTTCCTCCAGCACACCTCCCTGTGTGAGACTTTAACATTCATCTCTGTGGCTAATGTCTGACTTGCTCACCAGACTCTGAGCTTCTTGGGGACAGGCTCACATCTGCCTCTGCTCACCTTAAACTCCCAGTACCTTACACAGAGCCTGGCACAATAAATGGGTGCTCAATAAATGTGAACCAAAGAGATAAGCAAATCTCCAGGATCTCAGCAAATTTTCCACTCCCTCAAGGTGTGGTGCCTTGATTCCACTTCCTCCCTTTTCTGTGTATCCCACACCTTGTGTCTACCCCTTCTTAGAACCCTTCTGTAGAACCTGTGGGTGTGAGGTGCCTATGGCTGTTGGCACCTCACACCCACACCTGTACACACACATGCATGCACATAGCAGGCTGTGCTCCCGAAGGCAGGGTGTGTGGGTTGTCCTTTGCTGTACCCTAGTGGACCTCCTTGAACCAGGCAGTGCCACTATGCAAAGAAAACTTAACCCATGCCCACTTACCCTCAAAAGACCCCATGCCAGGCATGGTGGGTCACACCTGTAATCTTAGAACTTTGGGAGACGGAAGCAGGAGGATTGCTTGAGCCCAGGAGTTCGAGGCCAGCCTGGGTAACATAGTGAGACCTCATCTCTACAAAAAAAATCAAAAAATTAGCCTGGCATAGTGGCACCTACTTGTAGTCCCAGCTAGTTGGGAAGGCTGAGGCAGAAGGATTGTCTGAGTCCAGGAGGTCAAGGCTGTGGTGAGCCGTGATCGTGCCACTGCACTCCAACCTAGGCAACAGAATAAGCCCAACCCAAAACAAAAAAAAAATGACCCCAGCTTGGGATCACTAGAGAGTCTACACCCTGAAAGTATGTCAGGGGTCAAGCCCCCTCCTTTGCCCCATTGGGCAGCATCCCACACAGACCCATGGCAGCAGGGCTGTGCCTTCCCCTATTCCACAACTCCAGAAAAGCACACACACACAAGGGGTCAGCTCTGCTTGCAAAGACACAGCAGCTGCCTTCTGCAAACCAGAGATCAGCACACACACCAAGAAAAACTACTGCGGACAAAAAACCGGAGCCTCTGACCTCTGGTCTTGTCTAGGAAGGTGGGAAACTTTAGTTAGTATTATAACCAACTACCTTTTCCCATAAAAACTCGGTGCCCATGATCCTTGGTGCTGTTAGACTCCACTTAATTAATCAGCACATTATTTAAATAAATATGTTAGAAATAAAATTGTGTTAATAAAAAATAGTATTTTACATGCTCTAGAAAAGCTTGGTAATTAAGAAACTCCTTTTGCAGGATAAAATGTATTACACTTTTTTGGGAGTGCAATTAGCAGTTTGTAGTAAAAGTCTTAAAACAGGCAAGTCTCGTGACCCAATAATTCTATTTCTGAGACCTAATTCAATTTATTAAAAGCCACCCCAAAATTGAACTGTAAGAATATTTGTCACACAGCACTTTGTCAGAGCATATGGTTGAAAACAGTCCAAACATCAAGCAGGGAGTTGTCAGTTAATTACGGCACATCTGTACAATGAAGTAGTCTACATCCAAAATAATGATGACAATAGCAGGCACGTATTGAACACTTACTCTGTTCTGAGGACCACATTAAAAGCTTTACATGTACCATCTCATTGAATTCTGCCTATCCTCTGAGTATCATTATCATCTTCATCTCCCAGATGAGAAAACCAATACCTAAAAGAGTGCATTCATTTGCCCAAAGTCACACCCAGGCAGTAGCTAGGAGTCACAGTCAGGCGATAACTAGGAGTTACATCCAGGTAATAGCTAGGATTCTTACCCAGGCAGTAGCTAGGATTCACACACAGGCAATTTAACTCCAGATACCAACCTCTTAGTCATTCTACTACATAGCCTCAAACGATGTCATTAAAAGAGCTAGAGTAAGCCGGGCTCGGTGGCTCAGCCTGTAATTCCGCACCTTGGGAGGCTGAGGTGAGCAGATTGACTGAGCCCGCGGGTTCGAGACCCACCTGGGCAGGCAAAACCTCATCTCTACAATAAATCAAAAAAATTAGCCGGGCATGGTAGCGCGCGCCTGTAATTCCGGCTACTCGGAAGGCTGAGGCGGAAGGATCGCCGGAGCCCAGCAGGTCGAGGCTGCGGTGGCCGGGAGTGGCCACTGCATTCCAGTCTGGGCGATCGAGTGGGACTCCAACTCAAAAAAAAAAAAAAAGAGCTAGAGTAAAAGCAAATTAGCCACATGGAATGGTGTTCGTGATATGCTGATAGGTACAACAAGCAGATTATTAAACATGCAGCCTGACCCCATTCGCATGCACACACACAAAGCAAAGGAAAAGGGAATAGAAGCCAGCATAGCTAGCATTTTGGTATAGATCTCTGAGTTGGTGGAATTGCTTGAGTTTTTCTTTTTTAATGTTTTCTTCTGCTTGTGTTTTCTGATTTTTCTATAAGAAACGTGCTGTTTCTATAGTAAGAAAGAATAATTTTAGAGTTCAAAAATTAACAGAGATGCCAAACATCATGCCCTGGCATTCATTTTCGCATAAATGCAAATGTCTGACTGTCAACCTTGCTTTAAGGATAAGCACGACAGCACACACAGGCTCTGCTTGTTCGTCTGGCTCTGCTTCCCCTTGAGGCATCAAGGGCTCTCCAATTGGGAAGAGACAACACAGATTCTTCTTATTCCACCCCTCAGCAGACTGCCCCTCACCAACTCCAGAACACCCTCTGGGCACAGGGAGCTATCCGGCTGAAAGCACAGAGCTGGGTGAGCTCTGGCCTGACAGCCAAGCCCAGGGACCCCACAACCCTGAGAGACCCCATGCCCTGGTTGTGGGTCTCTCAAGGCAGCACTTCACCACAAAGTGAAGCACCCAGGGACAGGAGTCCCAATTCTGCAGTCACATATACCAGGGACCCTCCTGGCCTACTCACCTGTGCTTCCTGGCTCTGTGACGTTGGGCAAGTTATTTCTTATCTCTGAGAATGTTTCCGATGCCTCAAGTAAAGAAATTAAAAGTACCAACTTGGAAGAAAAGTACAACCAGAATCAAAAAATAATATTATATATACATACCAAGGGTGCCAAAAAAATGTATACATACTTTAAGCAATGTTAAGAGATGTTCACCGCAATCAGAAGTGTCTGGATGCTGATGGTAACTCCTTTGAGTACCTCTTGTCATTGCAGAAATTAAACTTGACTTGTATTCATATTATTGAATATTATAATTTTAATGCAGTATTTTCTTTTCTTAAAATGTGTTTACATATTTTTGGCACCCTCTGTATATATGCATCTATGTATATGTATATATAAGAGGGAGGACCCAAAAAAACAGAATTATCTTTTGGAGTGTGGGCCCCTTGTAGTACACTTAGAATTTGTTCCTCTAGATCAAATGGCCAACTGAAGTTTCTATCTGGAAGTTTTGAGAAGATTGTGTCACAATTAGCAGAAGAAACACACCGATTGTGGCATGATGGGTGTCTTATAACACAACTGCCCACACAGCGCTGAGTGTTCAGCAGTTCTTAACCAAAACCAGCATGATTCCCATGCCCCACCCTCTCTATTCACTCCATCTCGTCCTCGAATGACTTTTTTTTTGGTTCCCTGGATGAAAAAAAAATCCTCAAAGGGAAAGGTTTTGCTGATGCATAAGGGATGAAACAAACAACAACAAAAACGGGAGAAACACTAAAAGGCATGAAAATTAATGAGTTCAAAAACTGTTTTGAGCAGTGGAAAAAGCATCTCAATAGACATATTGCATCAAATGGAGAGTACTTTGAAGGTGACTGAAGTTTAAACATGTAAGAATAAATACACAATTTTGAATACATAAATATATTGTTATAAATTTATATATTGATACATAAATGTGTCAATATATAAATAAATTATACATAATGACAAAGCCATAAGTAATATTTCCTGGGTACTGACTGCAGGCCAGGCATCCTGTTATAACAGCATTCTAGATGCATGATCAGCTGTCGTTCTCACAGCCACCCTGTGACAGGCACCGTGACTACCTGCACTTTACAGAGGATGAGATCAAGGCTTAGAGTGGTGGGGTCACTTGTGCAGGTGAGCAGTGGGACCCACACCACTACACCTGGCACAGTGTCTGGAACCCGGCAGGACCTTCACGGTTACCACCATCATCACTCCCTGCTGGGCCTCTGCCTGACTTTAGAGATTACAGTGACAGTGAGGAGTGTCCCCTGACTCTCCCCACCCCCAGGCACTCACACAGCCAGTACACCCCCGACCCACTTCAGGGAGCCTTCCTTGGGAGTCCCTAAACTCCCCCACCCACACACTCTCTTTGAGTCAGTTCCAGCAGCCGCAGGCAATGGTTCTGTTGCTGCATAACCTATGACAAGCCCCTGTCCAGACCTGGCCATATGCTCCAGCCACCAGGGCTGCTGGCCCTACAGGGACTGTCTACGCCTTAGGGGTTAGGCCTGCTGGTACTCAACTTGGCCTCTGCCCCAAAACCCTTTCTTCTCCGAGGAATTGGGCCCCAGGCCTGGGTCTCCCAGCGGCTCAGAACAGTTGGTCTGCCCGGCCAAAGAGGGAACCACGAGAGTCAGAAATGCAGGGGGCCCTTCGGCAGCCTCCTCGCCGTCTGGACTCCCACAGGCAGAGCGGGGCACTGGAAGTGTGTAAGCGTGTGGAGGAGGCGCGCTCTGTGCGCGGGAGGGTGGCGGATGTGAGTGTGTGAGTGTGTCCGTGTGCGCGCGTGGCTCCGGGCGTGCGCCGCGGCGATCGCCGTCCGTCCCGGGGCGGGCGGCGGGCGGGCTGGGAAGGTCTCCTCCCCCCACCACATTGAGAAATCTCAGTGAGTCACCGAGTGGTTCTGCATATTAATGAGCTCGCTCGCTGCGAGGGCAGGAGCGGATTTAAAAGAGGCCAGGGCGGGCGGAGGGAGGCTGTGGAGAGAGCGCGGAGCCAGCGCACAGCGCAGCGCATAGCGACAGCCAGCCCGGAGCACCCACCGACGGCGCCGCCGTGCCCGTCGAGTCGACCGAGCCAGCCGAGCCCGCGCGCCCCGGGCCGAGAGAGCCGAGGCGGGCGGCTTCTCCGGGTCAGCGCCCTCCCCGCGTCCCTGCTCCCGCGCCGCGCCCCTGCGACCAGCATGAGGCTCCTGGCGGCCGCGCTGCTCCTGCTGCTCCTGGCGCTGTGCGCCGCGCGCCTGGACGGTGAGTGCCGGGAAGTCCCCCTGCCACCGCCCCGTCCCAGCCCTGGGAACCAGAGCGCCAACTTCTAGGCATCCTAGGATCCCGGGGGTTCTGGGCGGACACCTGGGGCGGAAAAAGAGCAGGAGAGTCCTCGCGCGACTGAGCGGCCCCGCGCGCTCTCCCGCAGGGTCCAAGTGCAAGTGTTCCCGGAAGGGGCCCAAGATCCGCTACAGTGACGTGAAGAAGCTGGAAGTGAAGCCAAAGTACCCGCACTGCGAGGAGAAGATGGTTATGTGAGTTCTCGCCCCTCGCCTTGGGCGTGTGCGCGCTGCTCTTAACTCGGTGCTGGGGTGCAGCCCGGAGCCGGGTCAGGCTGACAAACATTTCTCACTGCCTTTGTCAAGGCCTTGGCGAAGCCTTTGTAACTGCCCAGCGAGTCCTCAGGACGCTGGCGCGACAATCTGGAAGACAGTCCGGAAAGGGGGTCACTGTCCCGTGCTCCGGAACAGCGTCTCCGAGTTCATCCTCACTAGGGTTCAAAGGGGTGGATGAGCACTGTGCCTGGGCCATCGAGGGTTAAAACGGCTCCTGGATGCCCTCTTAGACCGCCTAGACGGAAATCACTGAGAACGCACTCACACCCAGACCTTGGGCATGCTGCCTCGCTGTCACCGGAGTGCAAGCATTCTCTTAAATCCTGACTCTCCCTTCAGAGCCTTTTTCCTGTCAGACGCCAGTAGACGGCCAGTTTCTGGCTGCCGGAGATTTCGTTTTGACAATGCTCCTGCCCTTCCCTCACCAGCTGTGTGTCCTTGTGGGTTCCCATCCTGAGCAGACCTGTGGAAAGTGCTCTGCTGGGGTTAACACGCCACATGGCCCGAGCACTGCTTGGTGGGGATGCAGGGAATGTTGGAAAAACTGGGGCAGAGTGAGAGAACACCGAGTTTCCTTGTGCCTCTGCCTTCCCAATTAACCGCTTGAGGCCAGCGCCGCGGCTGCCCCATCAATTCGCTCTTGGCCAGGAAGGGAGCCCTTGGCAAAGCAGCTACCAAATATTTGCCACGGACCATTGGCCCCTCTTCTCCCCCAGAAACAGGACACACTTTATTCTCAGTCTGGACAAGTGCCTTCCACCGGCTGGCCCCGCTGGCCCAGAGGCCTTCACACAATGTCTGTGAAAGCAGGGCACACTCCTACCCGGCATCCGCATTCCCCCGCCTAGGGACTGCACAGTCAGGCAGAAAGTTTGGGGAATTTGGAAAGCCACTGGGCCTGAGCTGACCCCACGGCCTTCCTTCATAGGCACCTAAATTAACCTCCCTGCCCCTACCCCTTGCCTTGCAGACCCAGTCCAAAAAACTGCCCGAGGATCCTTTTTGGTGGGAGAGAGAGTCAAGTGGGCTGGGAGAGGCACCCAAGCCCCTCGGAGCTTCCAGTTTGGGGCTGAGAATGACGGGGGCATTGCAGTTAAAATTCACTCATCTAAGAGCTGAAAAGCACTCAGTATACCAAGCGAGTTTCTGAGGCCTTGCAGGGGAAGAAAGCAGGGTAAGGAGTGCAGCGGTATCTCAAAAGGACAGAGCCCTCGATCAATAGGCTTGCTCTTTTCCTGCCTAATCTTATCCAAATGTAGAGGAAAACTACAACCAGCAAGTGCATGAGAAGGCTTTATGCAGTCTTGTGAAAACTTGCAGGGGCCTCAGGAGATCAGCACACAGTCACCCTCTCCTAAGCCTCCATCCTACCCCAGAGCCTCCCTTTCCACCCCTGAAGGACTAGAGGCTCCTCTTCCCTCCCAAGATCCTAGGACTCTCTAGATCAGATGAGGGGCCAGCACTTTTTGCCAAAGCAGGTTTTTTTGACACAAAGACTGAACAAAAGCAAGTTTTCCAGCTCACCCTGAGTCACCCAGAAATCTCTGCCGAGGCTGGGGGTGGGGGCAGGGGTAGGGGCAGGGTGGAGCAGTCTGCTTTGCAAGTGGTAGTGCTTGCACCCAGAAGGATCCAGGAGAGTCCAGATTCGAGAAAGGGCAGTTTGTGTCATTTGTCCACTGAGCACTCACCAAAACCCTCAGCACCCCAGAACTGCTGAGGAGAGGGTCACGGGACTCAGAATTTCTGACCGTTGCTGGGGTCATAAATCCTCATGTCTGTACTCCACAACCGATTTTCATAATCCCAGCATTATGACGTGCATTTGCGCACCAGGTGGGAGGGCTGAGCATCCCTTCCTGCTCTCCCTGACCTTCAGGATTTGGGATGCTTCACGGCACGCTGACCTAACTGAGAAGAGGGTTTTTCTCAGACACTGCCACGTCCTTTCCTTCAGCAAAAAGGCAGCCTGGAGGCAGAGAGAAAAAAGCATTCACTGAATTCCTGCAGGGTGATCTGGTGCCAGGCGGGTGGGACATGACCCAAGCTCACTGTGAAGCCTGGCTCATGCTCAAGACCTGGAGAAGTCACCTGTGTTTCAGAGAGGCCCAGTCAAGGCAGGCCCCATCACCTGGCATTAGCTAGTCCCTACTGGGGGCTTCTGCCCTAGTAGGGGGTCCCAGACACTGCAAACACTGGGAAGGAAACAGGTTGCCCCCATTCTTGTGGCAAGATCTGATCTCTCTCCATCAGTTGGGAGACTGGGGTCATGGCAGCCCTGCTCCTTCCAGAACTGGTCCCATAGCCCTGTCACTTTAAATTTGGTAACTCGTGGGAATCAGCTCCTTCTCTCCCATGTCCCCACTCTTTCCATCTCACTTCCAGCCTCTCTCTTTGCCCCCAAGCCCATTCTAGCACCCCAGGCTGCCATCATAGCTGGTGTGACTGTGACCCCTCAGGAAGTGGCATCCTCACCTCTCACCCTGCTGTGTTCCAAGTACCCTAGGTGGTCCCTATCTTGAATGCCATCCTCCCTCCTTTACCCAGAAGCTCCCCCTGACCCCTGCCACCCCTGTGGCCCAGCCCTGGCTGAGGGGGGCTCAGCAGTTCCGAGCAGGAGGTTCGCCTCCCCCCCCCAGGCTGGAGCTCACACACTAAGGCTACTTTTTCTGCTCGGCATTCCCATCTTCCAAGACTAACTACTGATAACAGCAATTATTATTTGTGCATCTCCCAGGTGCTGGGCACTTTTCATAAATTATATTCTTTCATCATCCCAATGATCCTGTGAGATAGGTCCTATTACTGTACCTATTTTACAGCTGGGTAAACTGGATTCAGAGAGGTTGCCCAAGGCCCCACAACCAAACTTGGTATTTGGTCCCAGGCCCCTGCACCCTGCACAATGCCTGCTTCTCTACCACATGTTTGGACCTCCACGGATGTGGGAACATTGACCGACAAAGGCCTGAGATCTTCAAACTGAGGGGAGGAGAGGTCTTATTTTCTGCCTGAGTGTGAGATAACTGGGACCTCACACTCAAGAATCAAAATGAGCCTTACGCCAACAAGACTTTGCTTCAGATTCAGCAAATGCCCAGTCCTGAGATAAGATGATCTGCAGAGAGTCAGCGGAACTGGGGTTAAGGGGAGAGAGACCACAGCATCTGCAGGGCACGTCTGAGCTCTACCATGAGCTCCTCAAATCCAAGGCTGGAGGTCTCGGCACATGTACCTTGCTGGCATTAGCTCTCTCCACCTCTTGATCCCAGGTTCAGAGGAGCTGGAAGCATCTCCTGACTTTTGTTCCCAAGAAAGGGTGTGGGGAGGCGGGAAGCTATCTTAGACTCTGAGGACTCTGAGGGGAAAAGTGAAGACTTCTCACTCTGCACAGGGTTAGAGCCTAACATGGAGTCAGAGAACAACGAGAAACCCAGAACTTTCCAAAGAGCCAGCCAGCACATGGGTTGGCTCCCTTGAGAGCAGGTAGGAGACCACAGTCTCTCAGTGTCCTAATGCGGCCCCGGGCCACCCTCAGGCCACACAAGGGACTGTGATTCAGGCTTCTCACCCCTCCGCCCCACCTCACTTCATTTCAGCATCACCACCAAGAGTATGTCCAGGTACCGAGGCCAGGAGCACTGCCTGCACCCCAAGCTGCAGAGCACCAAGCGGTTCATCAAGTGGTACAACGCCTGGAATGAGAAGCGCAGGTACACTCACTCTCCCTTGCCTTCCTTCCCACCTTCCCCCAGCCCCAGCTGCAACTGTCGGGATGGACAGGGACCCCCCCACACACACACACCAGGTCATCTAGCCCCATCTAATATGTGAACACCCACCACAACATGCACAGCAAGCAGATACACAGATACTGCTTACACACCCTTGAAGATGAGGAATTCACCACCTAACAAGACAAGCCATGCTTCTCTTGCACAGTTGTAAGCACCACAGGTTTATCCTTTTGTGGACTAAAGTCTGACTACTTTATAATCTTCATTCCTCTTCTTATTTAAGTCATTTAAGTTGTCAAGTGGTTGGGTGAGCACCTGGCATGGCTCTCTCCTGTGGCTCTTATGGAGTGAAATGTGACCACTGAAGAGACTAACCGTTAACTATGAAGCTGTGGTATATCCACGAGATGATGACGATGATCCTTTCCAGTGACATAGTCTCCTCCCAAGGTGTCCCACTCCCTTGCTGCCCAGAAGCCTGATTAACTCCCTCCTTCGCAGGTTCTGGATGGGACCTTGGCTTTGATCCTTTAAAATCAAGCCACTCTTCACCCAGGGGGGCAGCAGTGGTGAGATGACCAGTGCCCTGGGCCAAACCCCTGTGATCCCTAGACTCTGTTTCCCCATAATCAGAAGTTGGTTTCCCAGCTCTGGTCCCCAGGGTCCCATGCCTGTCCTCAGAGCCGCTTCCTGGCTCCCCAGACCACGCGAAGGCAAGCCTGTCCTGGAGTAGGTCCACGCCTCAAATGCACAGGGCCTGTTTACACCTTTACCTGCATAGCATGATCAGGGAAGCACTTGCACACATGTGCACACATGCATGTACACACACACACATGTGCGCACATGCAGGTGACTTTCCCAAGAGCTGGTGCCCCTTCTCCTCCTGCAGAAGGGGAAACCAAGGCTAAGCCAGAGTGAGTAGTGACTTACCTGGGAGCACAAGGCAAAGCCACAGCAGGAAACCAGGCCTCCCAGTGCCAGCGGTCCCCTCCCCAGGGTGAAAGGTGCAGCCATAGTGAGTGGCCGCACTGCCCTTCCCGTCATCTGGCCCAGCTGTGCTACCCTGTGCTTGGTCCTATGACCAGCTCTCCCATGGCCGACACTTGGGCCCAACCCCTGTACCTGGGCCTTTTTTTGCTGCCTCCAAAACTGCCTCGTCTGCAGTTGCTTGAAATAGAAAGTGATGAGAACAAGAGATTATTTTCTGTAAGTCTAATGGGATTGAAGCCCTCTATCTGGTCAGGTCAGACAGCTCACGTGGCAAAATCAGGACTTGCCCTGTCCACTCTCTGTCACCCTCCAGGCCCTGTGTCATCAAAAGTAGAGCAAGGATAACCCCAGGGCCACCCATGGAAGAGGCTGAGGACACCCTGAACTGACTGCAGGGGGAGGGGGAGATACACACACTTTTTGCATTCCCTGGCCTTCCCCCTCCCCTGGGCTGCAGCTTGGAAGAAGAAGGGGTACCCGTGAGTCTAAATGTGGCCCTGCTCTTTTTAATTTCTGCAAATTCCCCATGCAGTGCAATGAGTCTCTCAGTTACCAGGCCTTCCCGAGGGCCTGGTAACTCATTACAAGATGAGTTCATCCCTCTTTCTTGGAGTCTCAGGTGTCCTGGGGAAGAAAACAGAAGGCCCTTGTCCTTCCCACCTTCCTGCCCTGTAAAAGGTTGAAAATGTCTTAAAGAATGGAGAATGGAGATAAACTGTTTGAAGTCCCCTTTGCAGAGAAAAAGAGAGAGAGCGAGCACTGAACCCAGGGTAGGGAAGAAGAGCACATGGTCCCAGGCTCATGGGGGCCACATAAGGAAGCTCCAAGCACCTCGGAGACCAGAGCTTCCAGCAGCCACATCAGGCATTTCATTTCAATGCATAATTAGGTGGGCTCACTGAGAAATCAGGAACACAGCAGAGGGAGTGTGTCCGAGTGTCTGTCTGAGTATGAAGTGTGGCCCTAGGGCAGCCACAGGGCAGAATTAGAAGGAAGTTAAAGACCTAAATGGGCAGGGAGCGGTGGCTCACGCCTATAATCCCAACACTCCTGGAGGCCAAGGCAGAAGGATTGCTTGAGCCCAGGAGTTCAAGACCAATCTAGGCAACATAGAGAGACCTTGTCTCTACAAAAAAAAACTTTAAAAATTAGCCAAGGGTGGTGATGTGCTCCTATAGTCCCAGCTACTCAGAAGGCTGAGGCAGGAGGATCTCTTGAGCCCAAGAAGTCAAGGCTGTGCTGAGCTGTGATCATATCACTGGGCAACAGGGTGAGACCTCGACTCAAAAAAAAACAACCCCAAAACCTAAGTAGAGACATTTTGGAGGGTGTAGGGTGAGGGAAAAGGTGGACTTGTGAACACACACTTGCCTGATAACCAGTAGAAGTAAGGCAATGTCACACAAAGGAGGGACGCAGGGGCAGAGGCCTTCTCTACCATGGTCCCAGCCCTATCAGCCACCTCTTCTGTCTTCAGGAAGTAGCGTCTAGAAGTGGCGTTTTTCTGGAGGACATGCATTCCTTGGGCCAAAGACAAAGAAAGATCCAAGCCTAAGCCAAGGGAGAGAATGCCTGCCCTCCCCAACTATTTTCCCTAAAAAGAGTGGCTAAGTACAGATGAGGATAGAACAAGGGGGAACAGCCCACCATGCTAGACAAAGACCTCAATTCCACACTAGCAGGCAGTGGTCACTGGCAAATCTCAAGTCTGTGGTGCCTTAGTTTCCTCATATGGAAAGAGGGTCTGTTCCAGGGGCTTTGAAGGTAAAACGAGATTGCAGAGGTAGAAGATGACTAGAAAGGACAAAGCCAGACTTGTGTAAGATTTGTGGTCCCCAAGATCACATCTTCAGAGGAGGCTCTACCACTTTCCCTGGGCTCCTGCTGTCCTGGGAGAAAGGCACTACCCGAGAACATAAAGCCACTCAGCCAACAACTTGTACGTCGCCTGCCTCGTGTCCTGAGCCACTTACACATGTGTTTTCTCTTCCCAGGGTCTACGAAGAATAGGGCGAAAAATCTGGGATAGGAAGACTCCAGATCGGTTGGGTGACCTGGGTAGAGGACTTTGCAGATTTTCAAAAAACGCTTTCTTTCTCACAGGCGTAAGACACAAATTCTATATTGTTACAAAGCACTTTTTATCAAGGGTCAGTTTTTACATTTTATAGCTGTGTGTGAAAGGCTTCCAGATGTGAGACCCATCTCTCTTGTGCTCCAGACTTCATCACAGGCTGCTTTTTACTGAAAAGGGGGAAACTCATGCCTTTCCTTTACAAAAAAATGCTTTTTTGTATTTGTCCATACATCACTACACATCTGAGCTTTATAAGCGCCTGGGAGGAACAGTGAGCTTGGTGGAGACATTTCATTGCAGTGCTGCTCCGTTCCTAGCTTGGGAAGCTTCCGCTCAGAGATCCTGGCGCCTCGGCACAGCTGCCACTGGCTCTCCTGGGCTTGTGGCGGGTCACAGCCTCAGTGTGACTCCACAGTGGTCCCGTAGCCGGGCAAGCAGGAGCAGGTCTCTCTGCATCTGTTCTTTGAGGAACTCCAGTTTGGTTGCCAGAAAAAAATGTCTTTCATTCCCCCCTGGTTAATTTTTACACACTCTAGGAAACATGGCCAAGATCCTGTGATGGTGAGGCAAACGACCCTTGAAGAAAGCGTGGGGTCTTTTCTCCCAACCTGAAGGTTTTCGAAAGGGTCACAGCTTCAGCATTTAATGCTTTGGAAGCGTGTGAAGTCCCCAACGCTGTTAGCAAAAACCTTAGGAGGAAACTTAAAAATATATGAATACACGCACAGTACACAGCTACAGACACACATTCTATTGACAGGGGAAAACCTTCAAACCGTGTTTCTCTCCCCGACCACAATGGAACATGCAGTACTAAAGCAATATATGTGCGACTCCCCACGTGATTCTTCAATGTTAAGCAGTGCAGTCCCCTTCTTAAAGCTAAGATGACCGTGCACCCTGTCCTGTGTACTCTTAAGAATGCCCCCACAGCCCCCCCAGTATACACTGCATTGTACTGCTGTGTTATATGCTATGTACATGTCCGAAACCATTAGCTTGCATGCAGGTTTCGTATTGTTTCTAAGACAAAAAGAAAAGCAATAAAATATATTTGAAATGTACCAAAATTCTAGACTGCTGGCATTTTTTTCTATTTAATCAAGCTAGGACGACAATAAAATGTTTACCATGTCTTGAATAAACAGGGACAAATGTATTGGGAATGAAAACTGGTGTTTCCCAAATATCCGTCAACACCATCGCCTCTGTGGAACGTGTGGGGCTTTCACCGCGGTCCGGTCCGGAAGGCAGAAAGTCAGCACAGTCTGGTCCAGAAGGCAGGAAGCCAGACCTTGAGGCTAAGACTCTGTCCCACTGCCTCCCATACCTGCAGCAGGTAAAGCAAAATGGGCAGGTTGGTGTGTACAGGACTGGAGGGTCCTGGTGTGGTCCCCATTTAGAGAAGTGCGTAGATGGGGCTGGTCAAGATGCCCTGGGGTCCACAGTCTCAAGTTGCCAGGGATGTAAAGGATGGGAGGGGAGGGAGGGATGTGCCCACCTGGGAGAGGGTGGGGCTTCATTGCTGCTAATGCCAGAGACATGATAGCAGTGCACACCTCACGGCACTTCTGGGGACTGCACGAGATAAGCCATGTACAGCACAAGGAAGGACACTAGGGCATGGTGCACACGCGCCAAATGGGAGCTATTTTAATATGCATAGGACCGGGCCACTTGGCACTTGCGCCAACAACCCACAGCCCTGCACATCACTGACCCAGGAACAGGCCCCTCTGCTTGGGTCCACCATACCCAGCAGGGCTGCTCAAAGGGACATGCCTCTGCTCTGTCTGCTACACTAGGAGCTGGGAGCCAGTCAACCACGTACCCTCCTCCTGCTTTCTGACGTGTTGGCTCTGCCCATGCTTACAAGGACACACAGCGAGCACCTGCCCTAGTGTGTCCCCAGCAGCTGCTATACTGCCAACCCCTTCTTATCACAGTCTTACTTCCTTCTGGAGGCTCCAAGTTATACTACATGGATTCCAAAGGAAACTAAGGACCAGAGAGTTTAAGGAAGTTGCTTGAGGTCACAAAACTACCACATATCACACTCTGCAACGACTGGGCCCGGCAGTCGTTTCTGCTGAGGGGTGGAGGAGGAGGCGGGTGAGGCCACACTGGGCTGGAGCCCATGAATGACGAGGGCTGGACCTGCCTTTCCCTTCATTATGGATAAAGAAGGCAGATGGGACAGGGAAGCCCAGGGACCAACAGACAAGCAGAGTAAGAGAGCCTCAGCAGGATGGCACACACCAGGGAAGAGCAGGGCCTGAGCCCTCTTCCTGGGAGCCTTGAACCCAAAGCAGCACCAGCAGGGCCTCAGGAGCAAAGACAGTGAGGTGAGCTAAAGAGCCCCTGCTGCCACCCAGCACAAAGGCCACTCCTGTCAGCAAGACCACATGGGTGTAAGATGCTCTGCGTTAGGTGAGTTTCTAGCTCACCTCACCCTTTCTGCTCACTCTAAACACACCACACACACTTTCTGTCCTCGCCCAGTCTCTCCTGCTCCTTCCTGTGGCTCTAGCGCCAGCCCACCCATCCCCATCTCTGCAGGCCCAGGTGGTTTCCCCTCCTCTGACCTCCCAAGTCACAGGTCGATTATCAATAAGAATAACAGTGTTGCCTTACAATGGGCCGGCATTGACCTGAGCACTGGCCCTACATGTGCAACCTGCACCATCATGACAGTGCTTTGTGGCCAGGCAGTCAAGCAGTGTGTTCAGGTAAGTAGAGGCAGAGCTGGAATTCAAGCCCAGTCTGTCAAAGAGCAGAAGAGGGAGAGATTCTGAGTGTAAATGTCTCCATTCCCTGAGACTGTGTCACTGGAGAACAAATGCTGGGCTGTTCTTCCATGGAGAGCATGGGCCCTACCTATCCTCCAGTAGACAGGTATTGGCCAGACAACCAGAAACAGGCCCTGAGCACCAACACTTCACCTAACACCAAATGAGGAGGCACAGGTGCCAGGAACTATGCCGAAGTCCAAGGAAGAATCCCCTTTTCCGAGGTTAGGGAGTTGTTTCCCATGGTTTCTGTCCTCTGAGGTTCCCAGCAGCCCTATGAGGTGTCCACCTGCCACATTCTAGAAAGGAGAGGAATTTCAGTGCAGCAACGTGAAGCCAAGTGTCTTTTCCAAGTGGGTCCTGGGGTTGTGGCTCTCACAGGCTTCCCTGGATCAGGGTGAGCCTGCCCTCTGCACTCCGGGCAGACCTGGCCCACTTCCAAGGCCCCCACCTCTTCACAGCGAGCCAGCCAAACGCCATCGCTCCTGACTTCCTGCAGGCATGTCCTGAGCAGGCTACAGAGCTGCGGGTGCTAATGTTCCATGGAGCTCCAACCATGTCCTGCGGCTCATCTCTCTTACCTCAGACCCTCCTTAGATCTTCTCCACTCGGAGCTCCTCCTGATCACCCCAGAATTCGAGTCAGGATCGGCTACATAATTTTCAGGGCCTGGTACCAAAATAAAACAAAACAAAATAAAACAAAATGATGCAGATACCCCTATTTAAAAACTTAAAAATTTCAAGTTAACAACAGCATTAAACCAAGCACAGGTTCCTTTCCAGACAAGCCTTTTGCAACTCACATGTCGCAAGTCCATAAAGCCGGCTTTGTCTCCAGCATCAACTCCGACACCTGTGGGTGACTCACTCTGGCCCCGAATTATTACATAACTTATGCTACAATTTAAGTTTTAATATGAACAATAACAAGATATCTTCTTAGAGGCCAGGAACTGTGTCTTAGGCTTCTTTGTAAAAACCTCCCAGAACCTATGTAGCATTTATGAGGTACTCAAGCACAATTAATTAATGATTAATTCTGGCAGTAGTGGGAAACTGCCAGGGGAGGGAGGGGAGAGCACACCTTATCAATAAAGGTACCTGATCTCAAACCAGGCAAAGTGCGGACCAAAGCCAGGCCCAAACTTTACCTACACAATGACCATTTGTAAACCTGACCCTGAATTGTACTCCACATCTTTAAAATAAAAGAAAAATTGTTTAAATTAATGATTAATTCATTAATGGTAGCCTCTTGAGGAGCTCCCTGAGAACATGCTCTCTTCACTCATTCCTAAACTACTGCTATGTGCAAAGCTCTGTGCCGAGCACCATGAGGAAGGGGGGTTTGGTCAGGTGTGGTTCTTTATCCTCAAGGGCAGAGTTCAATCATTCATTCACCAGCCACTGTTTCATTATTAAACATCTGGTATGTGTTGACACTGCACTGGATGTGGAAATGGCCCCTCTAAAAACTCAAGAGCCTACAAGGGAAGCAAAGAAACTGCCTGAAATTGCCTGTTGGCCCAATTGCCAGGAGGACTCATGGGAGGCTCTGGGGGAACCCCCAAAGGGGCAGGCGCCTCATCCAGGCTATGAGAAGGAGAGCCTGATCAAGACCTCTGTTAGTCCCAGGAGGGCTCGTGACAACTGCAGGTCATTACCAGGCAGCAAAAAAAGTGCTGACTTCATCCTGGCAGTGCCATGGCCCAGGGCCTGCTGTCCCCCCATGTGATGACACAGGCCAGGGCTAAACAAGTGAGGAAGGCTAGGGGATTCAGGGCATCAAGCCCATCAGCCACGCCCCAAAAGCACACCCATGCAGACCAGTTCTAGCCCCAGCCTCCACTTCTCTCTCATCCAGCTCCCTTCCTCTCCTAGGTCATCACCTCCTGCCTGTCCTGCCAGCCAGCCCTGGCGGGACCTCTCTAACCTCACAGACAAGGAAGCTCACACAGTCCTTCCTGCTTGGTCTCCCACAAAAGGAAGACACAGTGCTGCTTTTAGAGTTCCTGGGGCATTATCCTTTTCCTCGTGTTTTTGCTTTTTTGTTTGTTTGTTTGAGTTGGAGTCTCACTCTGTTATCCCGGCTGGAGTTCAGTGGCACACCCAGAGACAACCTGCTGAGCTCTGGCGATCCTTCCACCTAAGCCTTCCAAGTAGCTGGAACTACCAGGCGTGTGCTACCACACCCGGTTAATTTTTGTTTATTGTACAGATGAGATCTCACCATGTTGCCCAGGCTGGTCTCGAACCCATGGGCTCAAACCCGTGGGCTCAGGCAATCCACTCACCTTGGCCTCCCAAAGTGCTGGGATTACAGGCTGAGCCACCGAGCCCAGCCTCCTCCTGTTTTTGAAACATTGATTGGATTCTCTTAGAAAGCACCAGGAAAGCAATAAAACCCTAAGCAAATTTCTTGCTTTAAAGGTAACATCTCCCAGCTTCCTCCACGCCAGACCACGTGGCCTTGCACCAGGGGACAGCAAAGAGCCTGGAGGCCTCAGCCAAGTTCCCCGAGGCTGCTTGAGGGCAGCGACAAGAGCCAGTGTAATTATTACTGATTGTGAGCCAGACCCTGTGCTGAGGGCCTTACATGTTTTATCTCACTGTAGTTCCATTTACAGATGAAGAAACTGAGGCTCAGTGAGGTGAATACTTATATTCACACTGCTAGCAGGTGGTAGAGACAGGATTTGAACTCCTATGTGTCCGGCTCCAAGCAGGTTTTTTGCTCTCTGAAGTATGTATTGTGTTACACCATTATTATTCCCATTTTACAGATGAAGAAATTAAGGCTTAGAGAAGCCAAGTCCACCCCAGCCCATTTGCTCTCAAGCTCTGGTTAATAGCACCTAACTCTGGGTTTACCTCCTATTGAATCGAGATTAGTCATCCAGTTAACAAGGGACACACAGACAACAATCAGTCTCAGCCAGGTGTGTTTGGCTGGTGTCTAGTTTGTCTTTTAAAGGCAGAAGCCTGCAGAACACACACGCTGCTCCACAACTTCTCCCTCGACCCCACAGAGCCCTGCTGGGAGCCACCAGGAGCCAGGAAGCTCTGGGATGACCCCCAAGCCCTTCAGCGCCTGGAACTGCGCACCTGCTCTCTGGCTCACGCCCAACAGAAACAAATTCTGCGGGAGTAGAAGCAGCCAGAAGCCTTTTCCCCAACACCAAACAAATGATGTAAACACAATGGCCATGATGTCGTCAAATTCAACTCCATGCTTTGGTTAAAAACTAGTTGAAACCATCAAGATATTGGTTAAAAAATTAACTCAAAGCTGGATTTAAAATAATCTGCCCCATTTCACAATGAGGGCGGAGTTGATATTCCGGGATGAGTGGTAGGCATGTCTAATTAGATGCAGATGAGACTCTCATCTAATATCCAAAGTTATTCCCCAGAGCACAGGGAAGGTGAAGCAACAGTCTCTTTCTTTCAATCCATTGTTATTTAAAGGCAGCCCTCCCACAAGAATCACTTCTAAATTACAAAGCCTTTTTTCACTAGAAACAGCGACCTGCAAAGACAGACTGGAGTTAAGTATGCACATTGGTACAGCCAAATAAAAATATTATAAGCCAAGAAAATTATGAGAGAAAGCATATCCTCCAATTCCCTTATCGCTACTAAGATGCCAATCCTGCTGATTACACATGTTTTGAGGGCTGCAAAGTTTAATGAAAAACAATAGCAGCAACCACAGCTTTCAGACGAAATGCCACTGTTAGGCCCATTTTATAGATGAGGAACTTGAGGCTTAGAGAAGCTAGGTGGCTTGTCCAAGTTCATACAGTGGCCAAGTGGTTGTGAACAGTGTTAAATCTTTAGATACTCCTAGGTAGGATGACCATCTGTCCTGGTTTGCCTGGGACAGTCCTGGTTTATGGTAGCTGTCTTCATGCAGTCACGAAGAGCCCTCCCTTTCACTCTCAGAAGAGTCCTAGTGTGAGTGATACATGATCATTCACTTTCAGGGCTTAGCAGAAAAGTACATAGGATGTGTATTGTACAGTGTCTAAGGAATGGTCCGTCATTGCTTCTCAGCCTTTTGGCTAACATCAAGTGTAGGAATGGTCAGAACTTCTCCCCCAGATGACCTGCTCCTAAGTGAGTTTGGACCCTTTGGGAGTAATGGTAACTCTTTCACACTACAGAGTACCCCACTCTCTGGCAACATCTTGGTTTTCCCTTTTCCATGTGGCCTGCCTTCCCTGCTAGACAAAGACTCGGATCTGATGCCAGTGGATGGTTCAGGGAAGGCATGCGGCACTTTGGAGACTTGTCTGTTGAATGAAGACTCGAATCAAAAACCCTGTCCCTTTCTCCATGTGTCCGCCCACATGAGATTTCTCAGACAATTAAAGTATCACATTCTGGTTTAAAGAGAACAAAAGTCAACCAAGCAGCTGCACTTCCAAGAGCACTGAGGGAAGCCTTTCCTGGACAATTTGGTTGGCATGAGCTTTAAGTGGGGGATTAGCTACTTCAGAGTAGTGGTAATGGGATATGGGCTTTGACATCCTGGTCCAATTCAAGGAGGCTGAAGCACACTGGGATGCTTGGGGCATCCATGGAGACCTGCAGGCATAGCCTCCTCCCCCACCTTCTCCAGGTCTGAGGCTTTGGTCAAGGCTGGAGTCTACAATAAGGCTGCCCACTCGCTCCCTTGAGCCTGGTAGGATCTGGGGTGGGACACGGCAGAGACCCAGGATGCAGACCACGGGGGTCCTGCTGGGAGCCACAGGGAGCCAGGAAGCTCTGGGGTGGCCCCTGAGCCCTTTAGGCTCACTGACTCCATTTTCCCCTGAGGCCAGCATCCTATTCCTGAGGCTCCGGGAAATATCCAACTGCCACGCTATCTGATCTGGATGCCCATGCACACCAGAAGCTAGGGGTTTTCTGTTCTTCCCTGGAAGTCTCACGGCAGTAGATACACAGAAGGAACCCAGGCCCCCAGCTCAATGTCCACCCTCAGTATCTGCAAAGTTGTCCTGGCTCTTCTCCTTCAAAGTCCAGTGACCTGGAGCAAGCTACTTAATTTCTCCCAGTCTCAACTTCACAACTATAGTGAGTATCAAATAAGACACATATCTCAACGCGGAAAGTAAGCAGTCGATAAGTGATAGTTGGTTTTTATGGTTATTATCCAGTCTTTAAAATTTCCAAGGAAACTTGAGTTGTATAACCTACTTTGACCCACATGGATTAACAGTATTAGGTACTGACCGGGCTTGGTGGCTCAGCCTGTAGTGAATTGCCGAGGTGAGTGAATTGTCTGAGCCCTCAGGTTCGAGATCAGCCCAGGCAACTTGGCGAGACCTCGTCTCTACAATTAAAAAAAAAAAATTAGCTGGGTGTGGTAGTGTGTGCCTGTAGTTCCGGCTACCTGGAAAGCTGAGGCGGAAGGATCGCTGGAGCCCAGCAGGTCAATGCTGGGGTGGATGTGAGTGTGCCACTGCACTCCAGCCTGGGCGACAGAGTGAGACTCCAACTCAAAAAGCAAACAAACAAAAAATTATTATGCACAAAAATGCCAAATTTGAAGTACGTATCTACCAAGAGAAGACCTTGGAAACTTCTGTGACCTTGGGCAAATCTCTATGCCTCAGTTTTGTCACCTGTAAGTAGGGATAATGATAGTGCTTAATTTCAAAACATTTTTTGATACATTAAATGAGATCATTCAAGCAGACTATGTAAAACTTTGTGCAGCACACCATAAGCACACAGTCAATGATAATAATAGCAATAGGCCAGGCGTGGTGACTTATACCTGTTATCCCAGCACTTTGGGAGGCCGAGGCAGGAAGATTGCTTGAACCCAGGAGTTCAAGACCAGTCTGGGAAACATAGTGAGATCTCATTTCTACAGAAATTTAAAAAAAAATAGGCAGGCATGGTAGAGCATGCCTATAGTCCCAGTTACTTAGAAGGCTGAGGCAGAAAGATAACCTGAGACCTGGAGGTTGAGGCTGCAGTAACCTGTGATTGTGCCAGTGCACTTTCAGCCTGGACAACAGAGTGAGACTATGACTCAATAATAGTAATAATAATAATAATAAATTTGTGTTACAAGTATTTAACAATCCAAAGAATCTTAAACCTGAGAGGAAAAAATATCTTGGAATCTAGTCCCACCTTGTAGCCAACAGAAACATTTCTTTTAAGCTATGAATATTTTAACTGCTTTTGAACACCACACTGCCTTGAAAAGCTGCAAAATAGGCTGGGATCGATGGCTCAGTCTGTAATCCCAGCACTTTGGGAGGCCGAGGTGAGAGGATTGCCTGAGCCCGAGGGTTCAAGACCAGCCTGGGCAACTTGGTGAGACCATATCTCTACAATAAATCACAAAAACTAGCCAGCATGGTGGCGTGCATCTTAGTTCCAGCTACTTGGAAGGCTGAGGTGGAAGGATCGCCTAAGCCCAGTAGGTCGAGGCTGCGGTGGCCATAAGCATGCCCCTGCCCTCCAGCCTGGACAACGGAGTGAGACTCCAACTCAAAAAAAAAAAAAAAAGAAAAAGAAAAGTTGAAAAACGCTATGATTTCTTTTCTTTGTTTAAATAAATGCACAGAGTATTTTGCAAACCATTTCAGGAAAATCTCGGGCATCCCTGAGGTTATCCTTATGGCTTCATGGATCTTGTGAGAGTAATTCCTGCCTTAGATACTCCCAGGTAGGGCATTCAAATGCTGCTTGAATACCTCCAGTAACAGGAGTCTCACAATTGGTAAAGCAGTTCACTCTATGGTTGGAAAAATCCAAGTGCTAAAAAGAGTTAAAATTAGATCAGGACAACAAAAGTTACGTCCTAGGCCTGGTGTGGTGGCTCATGCCTGTAATCCCAGCACTTTGGGGGGCAGAGGAGAGCAGACTGCTTGAGCCCAGGAGTTCGAGACCAGCCTGGGCATCATGGCGAGACCTCATCTCTACAAAAAGTAAAAATAAAATAAAATAAAAGTTACTTCCTGAGTTCCATCTCCGGAGCTACACAGAGGTAGCACAATGCCTTTTCCAGGTACCAGCCCTTGGCGTGTTTAGAGGACAGAGGCCATGCTGGGACATGCCTAACCTCCAGGCTAATCCCACTGACCTCTCAGCCACACTTGGCCCTTAGCCCTCCGGATCACCCTCCCCAACCCACCTTCTGTGTGCTGTGGCTATCTCCTTTGTCCCAGACGCAGCACTTTTATTAACCCCAGCCACCTCATCACCTCTGTTAAGCGGGCATTTAACCAATCCTCACGGCTGCCTCATCCGATCAGAGCAGAGTTTCATGCCGCACCCACCTCCACTCCAATTTTGTGCTTGGGCAACTGATCCTTTGAACCTAAGCCCACCACTTTATACTTGTCCCAATTAATCTCACCGATGCCTTTCCTATCACTCCAACCTTCAGGAAGTGTTGGGAATTCACGTTCTATCACCCAGTGCGTTAATTCTGCCTCTGAGTTTTGAGATGCTTGCAAATCCCATGGAGGATAAGGAAATCGATGAGACTTGTGCATCTCCCTGTGTTAAGATCGGGGTGCCTCACACATGTTCCAGTTCAGTCTCTTTCCCAACTCTATGAAATAGATATTGGCATCTACACCACCATCCTTGTTTTCTAAACAAGAAAACAGTCTGATGAAGATTCAATCACTTGCATGATGATATCCAGGTGCCAAACGGCCTTGCAGGGATGCCAATCCAAGCCTATCTGAGCCTCGTGATTTCACCACATCGCGACATTGTCACATGTCATTTGAATGTTATTTTTCTAGATGTATCTGTCTGCCCAACCAGGCTGTTGAATCCCTGACAATAGTCCATAGGTTTTGCCTCTGAATTCTCAGCCCCTGGTGAGTACCCGGCACAGAGTAGGTGCTTTAGAACTGGCATGAGGAAGGAGAGCACAAAAACCAGCCACTTGGGGCTCGTGTGCTGCCAGAACGCATCTCGGAACTGAGTCCTGGTGGCCAGGTGCTTCTCTTAGAACAATTCTTTTACTCTGTGGATCATCAGGACACAGTATCATCCACACATGACCAGAATGTTCTGTGTCCCCAGGACATACTGGTCCTAAGACTGTGACATTCATTCATCCTGGCCCTGCCTCCCTCCTACACCCAGATACATCCCTAAGCCCAGCAGATGGACACTCCCTATGTGGTCCCCACTCCCCCACCCCAGAACTGGCCTCCTTAGCACAGGGGCTGTGTGGTGGGAAAGGGAAGATTCAGGAAGCCTCTGGATTGAGGGTTCTCAAAAGCTCTTGAAGGAACACTCAAATTTCTGACTAACTCACTCTTAAAAAAACAAACAGATTATTGAGTGAACTCACAGAACATTTACACTGAAAAATCGAGCTAAGGAGAAGAAATGACCAAACACCACCACCGGGTTCAACCACCAGGTGTTGAACACAGTTGGTTCCGCATGGCACCACTTTTCTGTGCACAAACCTGTCATGGCATCTCACCTCCACTATGGCCTGTTCTTTTCCAACAGACTGCAGTGGCTCCACTAAACAGCTCTGTGGATTAACAGAGAAGGAAAGGAAGTCTGGGCCTGTCTAGAGCTCACATTAAGAAGAAAGATCAAAAGCGCCATCTCGTGGCTACTTCACAACTTGCATGCCCCTTGGGGCCTGGGATTGGTCATACCGGGAGGGTTTCATCTTTTTCTTTCCCTTTATTGGTCACAGAAACCACAGTAGAATGCTTCCTCTCTGCATAACCTAGAAACCGTAAAATGCATCGGGTCAGGACCCAGCCCTGGAATCAGACACAGCTTCTTGGGTTTGAATCCTGGCTTGGCTCCTTACAAACCATGCAACTTTGGTCAAATGACAAGGCCCTCTTAGAAACTCAGTTTCTCCCATGGTTAAGTGAGGATAATTACAGGACCCATCTCACAAGGCAGTTAGAAGGATATGCCCAATCATACCCATGAATCTTTAGCACATCTCTAAGCATGTGCATTCCAATATTTCTCAACTTTTTGACACCACTGATGGTAAAAAGCAGCATTGATTTCATATAAGATGGAGGTAGGAGTGGGGATGGGGAGAGCTAGTAATCTGCTACCTAAAATGTACACATTAATTAGAAGGCATACTTTTAATTCAGAGAAGTTAAAACATGAAGGGAAGAAAGATCATTTTAGATCTTATATCTTGCTGCACCATGAGTGCGACCTGTCCTTCACTGAATCCATAGACACATCACCCGCAAGACTGGCACTCCTCTCGAAGGTAGAAAGTGCAGTGCACAGCTCACCTCCTCAGGTGCCTAAGGCAAAGATTCAGTCCACTCCTGCTGCCATCGGATTGGGCATGCACATCTGGGAGATGATGATGCAGCCCCAGGGACTCACAAGTTCCTTATTTCCCCCACAGTTTGGGAGCTGGTTGATGGATGGATGTTGACAAGTGCAGGTGGGTAGAAAAGTAGTCACAGAGTAGAGTTCAGGAGGGCCCTGAAGAACAAGAAGAGATAAACAATGAGTAAAAGACTCATGCCTTGTGCCAGGTACAGTGCACAGGGAGGATTAGGAATATTCAAACATTTCTAGGAAGACATTTGAAATGCCATTTGGTATTACTCCTGTTGCAAACACTACAAGGTACAGTGCTACCATGCCCAGTTAAGTACCTTTATGTTAATCAGTTTTACGAAATCTTAGTAGGTATTACTATCGTGACTGTCGTCAAAACTAAGTTATTGAAAACCATTCCCTGCCAGACACAGGTACAAGCACATTACTTCACGTAACTGCATGACCACCATGGGAAGTTGGCACTGCTGCAACCTCCATCACACAGAAGAGGAGGCCGAAGTCCAGAGAAGCTGAATAACTTGCCTTCTTTTCCGGTAGCAGCATCCCAGCATCCTTCTTTCTTTGGAACCTCTCATCCCTTCAGGGTGTCAGTAACAGGATGCTGGCGCAGATGACCCAGATCGACCAATCAGAGCCCAGGATTCTCTTCCCAGTACATTGATTGGCTCAGATGTGGACACATGATTCAAGAAAGCCAATCAGGACTTCACAAGATTTTCTTGGTGAAAGCTAAAAAGAAGCCTCTTTTCTCTTTGGTTCACAAGCCACAAGGACTTGAACTCAGGGAACTAGAGGTTATTTGTGGGATCTGTTGAAGAAAACCTGCCTGAAGCCAAAGCCAATACATAGAAGGAATCAGAGCAATGGAATGACAGGACTAAGGCCACCACATGGTTTAGCCCCTGGTTCTATGTCTAGTGTTCATTATGCAGGTACCCTTGTTGATGAGGTGTGTCCCCCCATTCCCCAGGCAGATTCCCACACGCCAAAGTTATGCCAGCTCTTCCCAGTTTGCAGAAGCCAACTCATGCTGTGTTTGCTAAGTTGGGGTCAAATCTCTGACACTTGCAATCAGCCAAGGTAACAAAGAAAAAAAAAGAGTAAGGTCCAGTTGCAGAAAATCAATAAATTTTTAATTATGTTAACATTACTATTAACAAGAATTTTTCTTTTTAAAAATTTATTTGTTTTTAAAGAAACTGCTGCCCAGGCTGGTCTCGAACTCCTAGGCTCAAGCAATCCTCTCGCCTCAGCCTCCCAAAGTTCTAGATTACAGGCATGAACCATTATACCCAGCTATTAACAAGCATTTTTAAAACTTCTATGAATAACATCCCCCATTGAATTCAAAATTGAAATAATTACATAATGTAATAAGTTTTAAAAGCCATGGATTTTAACCTAATAAAGTAAAACAAATAGCTAGCATGGAAGAAAGCTCTCCACTAGGAAAGTCAAAAAGAAGTGACTGCTGAGCATAGCAGAATGCTTTCTGGGTTTGGCAATATGGAAAGGTCTTCAAGAACTGCAAGTGAACAATCCCATTTCTAGGAGTCTGTCCTAAGGGAAGAAACCCAGTGGAGGAAATTGATACCTGCATGGAGATGTCCACTGCAGCATTATTTATCAAAGGTAAAATTAGATAAATAGAAATAAAAGGAGATGATGCTAAAAAGGTTGGGATACAATTGATATATCATGGTACATCAATTTTATTAAATATATAACTAGTAAAACTATGTGAAGACTGTAGAAATATTTATTCAAGAATTTGTCAAACATCAATAATAATTCACTGAGTTTGTAGTATGAGCTACTTTATATGCTTCCTGTTATTTAATACTGGAACCATTTAAGTGTTAGGTACTTTTTTTAACTTTTAATTATTTTTATTTTAAAAATGTGGGTACTATTCAGGGTTAGGTATACAAATGTTCATTATGCAGGTTCCCTTGTTGATGAGGTGTGTCCCCCATTCCCCAGGCAGATTCCCACTACTGCCAACCCCCTCTCCCCACCCCCACTAGGTACTTTTTTGACAAACCCTTTTATAGGTGAGAATCCAAGGCTTAGAGAAATTTATAGCTTTCTGGTGAAAATGGCAGATAAAAGATTTGAACCCAGTATTCTGAATGCAAAGTCTACACACATGCCCAATTGGCTGCCCCCCATGAACCAGAGGCGCTGAGAGAGTTATGTGTACAAGCAGACAGGGCCTTTGTGGGAGCTGATTTGTCCAATCAGGTGTCCTTTCCAGCTCATGTTCTAGACAGAGGTGAAGGAAAGAGCCTTTATTCAGCATCTCCTAGGGGGCCAGGTCCTGTGCTAGCCATTTGGTTTCTATTGTTTAGTTTTACCTTTGCAATGATCGCTGGGGAGAGATGTCTCGATCCCTTTCTATTTCTAAGGAAGATTGAGAGGTTTGCTCAAGGTCAAGGTCAGCCCTGAACCATGTGCGTAACAAGTAGGTGAACGGGTGAAACCATGGAGACCAGCTCAATTAGAGCAGAGAACAGGGAGTTGGGAATAAGGGGGAGAGGCTGTGAAAGCTGGGTGGAAGGACATCTGTGCTATAAATCAGGGTGGGTGCAATGGATAAAACAACAGTATAAAAATGTCTGCCATTATTGCCCTGTTACTTTGTGTCAACACTATCCATGATTATCTCACCTCGAACTAATAATGGGTCATTAATCCAGGCATTATCATCCCATTTTACAGATTAGGACACCCAACAAGTAAGGGGCACAAGAGACTACAAAACTAAAGATCCATTCTCTTGCCACCACAGCAGGCGGCCTCTCTGGTGCCCAGCACTCTCCATCCTCGGAGGGTAGAGTCTGTGGTGCGTGTCTGAGCACTTGAGACAGAGGGGGCTGGAGTGGTGTACCCCACACAGTTCCTGGGGACCCGAGGTTCTGAACAGCAACAGCATAGCTGGTGGGACACAGCAGCCCAGCGCCCCACTAATTATCCCCCTATGTGGTGTTCAGTTGAGGACTCAGAAGAAACCAATCTTTGTGTCTTTTCATGGTTAAAATTCTACATAGAACTGAAACCTCAAAGCAGCCACCAAGCCAGTCTTTGTTAGGTTTCTAGGCAGTAAGGACGCTGCATCTCAACACTTAGCAGTCCGAGAGAAAGAGACTCGGTTATTCAAAGGGGAACTCAATAAGAGCCTTTTTCTCCCAACTCCTGGCAATTTCCGACTCACTTTTAATCCCCGGAAAAAACGTTGGATCCCTTTTCTCCTCCACATTGCAATGTTGTTCCTTCGAGTTCACAAACTGTTGGAAGATTTTCGTGAGTAGTTGAGCAGTTCCTATTTTCTACCCCATTCTAGTAGAACCAGGTTGGTTTTCAGAACCTCAAAACTTTCATTTTTGAAAAAGCTCAAGACCCTCAGAAATAAATATTTCTTAAAAGTCACCTGAGCATGGTGGCTCAAGCCTGTAATTGCAGCACTTTGGGAGGCTGAGGTGAGAGGATTGCCTGAGCTCAGGGGTTCATGACCAGCCAGGGCAACTTGGTGAGACCTCATTTCTACAATAAATCAAAAAATTAGCTGGGCATGATGGTGCGTGCCTGTAGCTTCAACTACTTGGAAGGCTAAGGCAGAAGGATCGCCTGAGTCCAGCAGGTCGAGGCTGCGGTGGTCGGGAGCTTGCCACTGCACTCCAGTCTGGACTACAGTGAGACTCTGACTCAAAAAAAAAAAAGGCAAGTGCCTACAAATCAAAGAGATTGATGACTTGTAGTTTTACAAACAAGCCTCAACTGCATTCCTCAAAAGTAAGGTGCAAGGCAGGTTTCTGAAGAAGTCATTCAATGGAAATGACCTTAATGTGCTTGTCCTAAGAGTATATTTATCCCAAAAGAAAAGCCAAAGGCAGGCTTAGGTGCCTCCTTCTCCAGATAACCACCCCTTCCTACCTGCCCATCCCCCACCCCTACCCCCCAGGTAGGAAAGGGACTATTTCCAGCTCAGTGAAGAATAAACAGCTTCTAAAGACCCCTTGCCTTTGGACTTGGAATTCCTCTCTGGACCAATCATCATCACCATTATCATCAAAACTATCATGTCTAGAGCGGCCAAAATGTGCCACCCTCCCCCCGCCAAGATATGTGACCATATCATCAAATCCTCAAACTTTCCAGTGTATAAGATGTATATCCCCATTCTGCAGAGGAGGAATCTAAAGTTAAGAGGCCCTGAAGAACCATACAGCCACCAGGTGGCAAAGCCAGGAGTCAAGCCAAAGCTGCCAGACACCCGCTGGGTCATTTATGTCCCAACATCCTGCACCCCTGAGCCCAAACCATGGGCTCAGCTCATGAGAAGAACCACAAGCTCATGAATTAGACTGATGTTGAGGTGGAAATGTGCCTCTTCTTCCAGAAGCTTTCAGTTGATCTACCCAAATGGGCTGTTCCTCAATAAATGTCCCCTGACCAATTTCCCCAGATAAAATGGTGCTCTGAACTCTCTTCTTTATTACTCCAGTCAACTCACCAGTTGCACACAAAAACCCTGTGGCGGAATCCTGAGATCCAAAGGTGGTGCTGGTCTAGTCATTTTGTAGAACAGTTTGACAGGATAGCATCAGAAATGCCTATTTCTGGCATTCTACAAAATACCTGATTGGCACTCCTCAAAACTGTCCAAGTCATCAAAAACAGAGACAGTCTGAGAAGCTGCCACAGTCAGGAGGAGCCTAAGGAGACATGACAACAAAATGCAATGTGGTATCCTGGGTGGGATCCTGGAACAGAAAAAGGACATGAATGAAAACTAAGGAAATGGGAATAACTATGGAGTTCCATTAATAATCATGTATCTGCATTTGTTCATTAAGATGACAAATGCACCATGCTGAAGTAAAATGCTGATCACAGAGGAAGCCGCGCTGGTAGAGACATAGGAACTCTGAACTATCTGCTCAATTTTTCTGTAAAATAAAACTATTCTAAAAACTAAAGTCTAACAAGGGTATCTGCATAATGAACATTTGTATACCTAACCCTGAATTGTACCCCACATATTTAAAATTAAAAAAATAAAAACTAGGCCAGGCTCAGTGGCTCACTCCTATAATCCCAGCACTTTGGAAGCCCGAGGTGAGAGGATTGCCTGAGCCCACAGGTTCGGGACCAGCCTGGGCAACTTGGCGAGACCTCATCCCTACAATAAATTAAAAAATTAGCCAGGCAGGGTGGTGTGTGCCTGTAGTTACAGCTGCTTGGAGGGCTAAGATGGAAGGATTACTTGAGGCCCAGCAGGTTGAGGCTGCAATAGTCGTGAGTGTGCCACTGCACTCTAGCCTGGGCAACAGTGAGGCTCCAACTCAAAAACAAAAAACAAAAAAACACCTAAAGTCTATTAGCAACAAAACTTGACTACAAATGTTTTAAAATTCTGAATTCTATCTGAACAATTACTTTTTAAAAGTAAAATTTCTGCTTAAAATAATACTGCCCAATGCCGGTAGATATCTTCCCTAGAGAAATGAATATTCCCTTCAGTGGGTGAGCAGACACATCAGGGACATTAGTGCAGCACTAATGGGCTCAGTTTGCTGTCATGGAGACACTGGAAACATTCGCTGATGGAGGATCAGATCAATAAACTAAGAGCCCCATCCCTCCACCTTTCCTAATCCTGAAGTCCCTGACCACTGTCTTGGAAACTTTGAATTAACCTGTCTTCATTGATTGCATCTGCATGGTTCTCTCTGCCTTTCTCCTTCCACAGAGCACATTGTGGTAAATATGATTTCAAAATCAGTAACTCTTCCAGATATGGTCAAACTGGAGCCCACTGACTCATCATCTTAAAGTACCTCTCTTAATGTGAAAATTGTTGGCCTGCTTCTCTCATTCACAGCCTCTGGAGGTGGGAGGGAGCCCATGGGGTGGTCTATTCTCCCTGCAAAACAAGTTGTGGCTTCCCTCTGAAGATGGAAGACCCCCTTCTAGAAAGTTTTGCTTTTAGCCTCGTTGTTTTAAGCAATAAACATCTACAGTGTATTGGGGAGGGTTTATGAGTACCATCTCTATGGAGGGGAATTTGGCAACACTTACCAAAAGGTTTAACTGCACATCTCCTCCTCCCAGAAATTCTACTTCTAGAAATTTGTCCTAAAATTATACATGCACATATTTAACATGGCATATGAATAAGGATAATCATTATAAAATTGTAGCTGCAAAAGACTGGCAACATATAATGAAGCACTTGAATAAACTTGGGTAAATGTATTCAGTGGAAAGTGATATAGCTACTCCAATGCCTGAGGTGGATCTGATGGCTCTGATATGGAAGAATCCTCAAGACATATTTTAAGGCGCAGAACTGTGTGTTTGGTGTATCAGTCAGAATCCCAGCAGGAAACATGGCAGTCATACTCCTGGGAGGCCATTTGAGGTAATTTACTAGAGGAAAGTCAGTGGGATCCTGAGGCCAGCTCTACCAGCCTATGAAAGCTGACTGTTATAATTCAGTGTCATCTTGTGAGCCAGTTATTAAATTGTTGGTAGCTTGAAATCAGTCATGGCGGGAATATTTACAACACAGAACCCAGGACGTACTGCAAATTGGGGTTAGTTTCCACCCCACCCCTTGCTGAGAGCCAGTTATTAGTTACTAGCACGCTCCTGAGAGTATGTATTAAAATATGGGCAGACTAAGGCAACTCAAACAGGATAATGCAGTCCCTTGGGGTTAGCAATGGAGGGGAGCTGTTACAAAGGGAAGGAGCGAGAGCAGGGAATGTACCAGACCTCAGTATAGCTGGAGGAGGAAGATTTCCAGCAGGGCGAGAGATGGGGAAATAAACACCCAACCTCATCCTCCAGCCAGTGCTTACCACTGACTGAACCCACCTGAAAGAAGGGGTCAAGGGCATTCCCCAGTGAAGTCCACATGGACCAGCCTAAGGGGGCAGTGTGTAGAGGAGTGAAGAGTCAGAGGAGACCTAGAAGTCCTCTGTAGCCAGTACAACATGCTGTCAATTGTTTTGTTTTATTTTGTTTTGTTTTGTTTTAAAAAAGCACCCACACATTCTATGCACATTCAACATACATATTTCTGGAAGAGCACCCAAGCACCAAGAGCACCCTAGCAGTGGTTGCCTCCAAGGAAGACGGCCAGGCAGCTGGGGTCAATAGAGAGAAACTTTCTTTTCACTATACTTCCTTTCATATTGTCTGATTTTTATTCCTGTGCATATATTTCCTCTTTTAAAAGATGCAAAATTTTTTATTTTGACATCATGGGGTACATGTGAGGATTTACTACATGAACAAATTGCGTGCAGGTGAGGTTTGGACTTCTAGCGAGCCCTCTCTCCCCCTGGTAGTGGAGCTGGTACCCAGTGTGTGGTTGTGGTTGTGTACCCCTCATCCCTCTCCCTCCCTCCTTCCTTTAGCAGTGTCCAGCGTCTGTTGTTCCCACCTTTGTGCTTGTGTGTCCAGTGATCAGGATACACCTATGAGTGAGAATATGCAGTATTCAATTTTCTGTTTCTGTGATGGTTCACTTAGAATGATGGCCTCTAGTTGCATCTATGTTGCTGCAAAGGTCATGATTTTGTTCTCCTTTATGGCTGCATAATATTCCATTGTATATATGCACCAAATTTTCTTTATCCAGTCCAGTCCACTTTCTTTTTTTTCTTTTTTCTTTTTTTTTTTTTGAGTTGGAGTCTCACTCTGTCACCCAGACTGGAGTGCAATGGCACACTCCCAGCCACTGCAGCCTCGACCTGCTGGGCTCCGTCGATCCTTCCGCCTCAACCTTCCAAGTAGCTGGAACTACAGGCGCATGCTACCACGCCTGGTTAATTTTTGATTTATTGTAGAGATGAGATCTTGCCAAGTTGCCCAGGAGGGTCTCGAACCCTCGGTCTCAGGCAATCCGCTTACCTCGGTATTCCAAAGTGCTGGGATTACAGACTGAGCCACCGAGCACAGCCATCCAGTCCACTTTCAATGGGCATCTGGTTGGTTCCCTATTTTTGCTATTGTGCATTGGGCTGCAGTGAACATACACGTGCAGGTGTCTTTCTGGAAGAGCAATTTATGTTTCTCTGGGTATATTCCCAGAAGTGGGACTGCTGGATCATATGGTAGCTCAATTTTTGTTTCTTTGAGAAATTGTCACACTGCTTTCCACAAAGGTTGAACTAGCTTACATTTCCCCCCAACAGTGTAGAAGCGTTCCCTTTTCACAGTAAGCCTCATCAACACATGTTGTTTTTTGACTTTTAATGATAACCATCCTTACTGGTAGTTATCTCATTGCTTTGATTGACGCAAGATTTTTAAAATAGCAATGATTTTTCTCTCTTTACATAGTTGGAATGCCTACTAAGTACAGAACTTTCCATGTGACGGGACAGTCACTTACTGTCATATTGAAAGCTTTCAGGGAGCACCGTTTGCTAAAGAAAGATGCCTCGGGAAATCTTGAGGTGTAATAGCCCATTGAGGAAAACACGGAAGTCGCCCCAACAAGAGGTAGAATCTGCAGTAGGAGAAATTGTGGATTCTAGAAATTGTGAGTTTTGGAGAAACTGTGGAGTTTGGGAAGCTGGATGCTGCCCCAGATTGGCTCTGAGAACAGGGCACTCCCTTCAAACTTCAGTTCCCTGGAAGAAAGGAAGGAAAGAAGGAAGGAAGGAAGGAAGGAGGGAGGGAGGGAGGGAGGGAGGGAGGGAGGAAACTACTGCTAACTTGGCAGGGCAGGAAGGGGCTGGTTTGGGTGTCAAGGAGAGGGGGTTTTCCTTAAGGCAGAGATTCTACAATCCACATTAAAGGACTAGGGGGTGAGGGGGGTGGGGGGGAGTACTGCCCTCTGGACACTTTTCTTTCCAAGTCTTTTGCATCCACCTCCCAGCCATGGTAAAGACTTCCCAGAGGGAACAGGCACCCTCGGGAGGCAGGCACTGAGCTCCACCTCGTGGCTGCTCCAACAGCTCCCTGGAAGTGGCAAATGATTTCCGGAAGTGAACGCAGAGCTCGGAATCGCTGCAAAGAAAGACTTCAGAAGCAAAGAACTGATTACCACATGTCCTCACCCATAAGCGGACCCTGAACATTTACCATAACACTACAAGAAAGGGATTTGCAGTAGCTGGAAACTGCCCCGGGCGGGGGGGTAGGGGTGGTGGTGGCACACAACATTGTACCTGATCTCATACCAGGCGAAGTGGGGACCAAAGGGAGGCCCAAACCTTACCTGTAGGATAACCACTTGTATACCTAATCCTGAATTGTACCCCACATCTTTAAAAATATATAAACAAACAAACAAACAAAAGAAAAACATCACCCACAAGTTTATGGGACACCTCTGCTTCTTTCTCCCTCACTCCCTTTCAACGTTGTGCATGGTGAGGAAGGGCCATCCCAGCGAAGGTTAGCCCAGGAAGGAAGTCCTCCTACTGCTGGGTCTGCTGGTCTGGAGGGAGCATATGAGAGGCCCTACGGACAAGGGCCATACCCACCCACTGTGGTCCTCAATGAGGCAAAATGCCAAACGCTTTGAACCCCTGTAAAAAATACTTAATGAGAACAGATTACAGGACCCATGAGATTTTGACAGGTTTTTAAAAAATACTAGATTCAGGCTGGGTAAGATGGCTCACTTTGAAAGGCCAAGGTGTGAGGATTGCTGGAGGCCGAGTTTGAGATCAGCCTAGACAACAAAGTAAGACCCTGTCTCTACATAAAATTTTTTAAAAATTAAAAATTAGCCCTGCATGGTGGTGAGAACCTACAGCTCAAGCTACTCAGGAGGCTGAGGTGGGAAGATTACTTGAGCCAGGGGTTCGAGACTGCAGTAGTACAGTGAGCCATGATTGCGCCACTGCACCCCAGCCTGGGTGACAGCGCAACACATCGCCTCTTAAAACCTTGTGTGTGTGTGTGTACATATATATATTCATAGTGTAATATGGTGTAGTCTAGAAACAGAGGCAAATTCAGAGTTGAATGCTACCTGACTTCTCTCTAGCCTATTATTTTTGTTCATAAACTCCTTGAGATAATGCTAAAGCTTCCACTGCAGCCCCTCCCTGAGGCATCTCCTGACCCACTGCCCTTATGAAGGGCTTACTGTGTAGACACACACAATTTCAGTTCACTCTCACGAGATGTGTTAACAAGCCCATTTGGGAGGCTGAGGGGAGAGAGGCTGGCTGGGAGCAGCTAAGCTAAAGGACCTGGCCTCCACACTTGCCAGCATGGAATCAGGGATACCTCTTATAAAGGCAGGGCTGGGTAAGGGCTTGTCCAGCCACCACCTGGTATCTTGGGTGAAGACAGTGAGGCCCAAAGGCAGAAAGGCCACAGCCTCAACCCAGCTCAGCTCTCAGCTCCCTCTCTAATATTCTTCCCATGGTGTTGCCCTGTCTCTGGTTGGGACTCAGAGGAAGAAAGAGAAAGGGAGGCCATGCCCACTGGAATATCACTGGATCCCATTCTCCGGGCAAGGTTATAATCTTTTCAGTGTGTTTAGTGTTGAGGTTGGAAGGGCCGCCTCCAGCAGGCCCAATCCTTTTCTTTCACAAATGGATAAACACAACCTAGCGATGGGAGACCTTGGTGGGGCTTGGATGGCGGACAGTAACCCAGGAGGCTCCCCCCACCATACCCCTATGTATGGTAGGAAGCTGAGCCCCATTGGAACTGAGGCCATGGTCCTGCCCCACTCTCCGCACCCACAGTGCAGTGTGCCCCAGCTGCTCTTGTGTGGACAGACAGGCACAGTCGTAAGACAGAGACAAAGGACGGAGGCAGGGCATGGGCAAAAAGACCAGGGGACTGAGGCACTGTGACCTCTCCTCCTATTAAATGGGTGTAACAACCTCTTCTTTGTGACCAATGTGTAGAGAAAATGATTTCTTAAAATGATCTTGATGAAAACTAAAGAAAGAAACAGAAGGCACTTCTTTCTTTTTTAAGTGAATGTGGAGCATTTTTAAAACAAAACACAATCATTCTGAACAGTAGAAAGTAAGTCGAGCCATCCCCCCTGGGCCCTACATGCTGGAGGAGCACTTGTGACCACGTGTGCTGTGGGTTTCCACTAAAGCGTCCCTCATTGCCGAGACCACCTGGCTCTGCCAGGCAGACCTGAGTGCCTCTCTCCCATGTGCCCCCTGCCCCCTGCCCTCTCCCACCAGGCACTGGGCACTTGACTGTGAGGCCCCCAGGGCCAGAACCTGGGGCCAGGGCTTCTCTGGGATGCTCCCAAGGGCTCAACCCAGTACCCAATCCCTGGCCGGTGCTCAGTAAATATTTGAAACCAACTAAATGAATGGCTACCTGGACTCATCATTAATTACAGTAAATGACAAAAAGCTTATGAATGAATAAAGCTTTATTGTGAGTCTCATTGTTAAGGAATCAGAAAACACAGATGAACTCATTCTAACAGTAATCTTTGGAGAAATACTCGGAGGTTACCTTATACATACAAGGTTTACAGTGTTTCCTATTCAGTAGACAATCTCTCCATAAAAAGTCTCTTCCAGCTTTCAGGTTCTAGAACTCTTGGCCACACATGGCCCACGAGTTCTCAGCTCTAAAGGACCCAGAGAAGCAAAGGCCCCAGAGAGGAAAAGCCAGCGCCACACTGCAATGGTATCAGAATTTCTTTTTGTTTTTACTTACAGTTTCCCTTTTTTAAAAACCACTAATTGGAATATGGAATATATACATTTAATTTTAAAAATCACAAAACAGGCCAAGCACAGTGGCTTACATCTGTAATCCCAGCACTTCGGGAGGCCGAGGAAAGAGGACTACTTGAGCCCAGGAGTTTGAGGCCAGCCTGGGCAACATAATGAGACCTCATCTCTACTACTACTACTAATAGTAATAAATCAAAAATAAATAAATAAAGATAAGAACATGAAAGATATGAGATAAATGGTCTCCTTGCCCTTCCTGCCCCCACCCATCCACTCACTCAGGCAGCAGCTGCCCTGTCAACAGTTTCTTGCTCATGTCCCAGAGTTTCTTTATGCTTAGACAAGCAGACAGGAAGATTAATTTTACAGTCTCTCTTCTCTTTACATATAATATGACATACTGATTGTTCGACAACTTGATTTTTGCTGGTGCTGTTTTTTTGCTCCAAGTTTTATCATACTTGGAGAGTTTTCCCTATCAGAGCATAAGGAGCTTGCTCATTAATTTTTGACAGGTCCACAGCATTCTTTTATATGGATGAACTTTATTCTACCATACCTCTATTGATGGGTCACTTCTACCCTTTACAGTTCAAATTACACCGCAGTGAACAGTTTGTATATACATCATTTCATAGTTGTGCAAAAGTGCCGTTTTGCTTCTCCAAGGCCCTGTGTGTTCAGGTGTCGCCTCTTTGATGCTGCCTCTCTGAGTTTCTCCAGCCGACTCAGACCGCTCTCTCCTGCCACATCCCTCCTTCCGTTATTTTCTAAGATTCTCAGAAACCCGTGAGGAAGGATACGAATGGGCAGCCCAGACTCCAACTTACCTGTCTCCATTCGGGGGGGCAGTTCTATGCCTCCGAGTTCTGTAACCCTAATCCCACTTCTCTTCCCAAACTTTACACGCCCGGTCCAGCGCTGTGGGTCTTGCACCCAGTGGGTGATGAGTAAACATTTCAAGGGTGATGAATCCATGTCTCCTCTGGAAAGTTGTTGTACGACCAGACCCTTTTTAACCAACAGGTGGCGTTGCTTTCCGCCTCTAGCCCGCTAAGCCAGTCTGCTCCTCCGCTGGAAGCCGATTCTTCAAGGAATGATCCACTCCTGAGGGTGGGTGTGACTTGGATGATGACTTTTTATTCATGTGATTGTGCTCACAGCTCTCTCTGTGATCCTCCCAACAGCCCAAGGTTATAACTACAATTATGTCTAGTTTCTCCCTTCTCTGACCTGTTCCATTGAGATGTGTGGCCGTTTGTCTTGTTTCCCTGCATACTGGAGACAGAATCACCTCGTGGTTCTGAACTTGGCCTCTTGAATCAGACTTGTGTCCAAAACCCCATTCCACCACCAACTCTCTGGGGGACCTTTAGCAACCGATTTCACCTGCCTGAGCTTCCACTGTCCCCTCTGCACAGTAAGGAATATGACAGTGTGGACCTCATAGAGTTGGTGTGAGGACTGAATAAGATGCTATGTGCACCAGGCATGGTGCTAGGCACATGGTAAGTATTCAGTAGATATTGGTTCCCATTCGTATTGTGTGGTTATGTACTGTCTATCCAAAGTTGTCTGCACTGGGATCCTGCAGGCTTTCTTAATATCCACAGTCCTTCCCCGCTACAATTTCACTCCCACCCCAGAGTGAGTCTACACTCGCTAGGGCCTTGCCTGAAATGCTCTCCTTCTAGCTTGTCCCATGACTGGCTCCTTCTCATCCTTCAAGTCTCAGCTTCAATGTCATCTCTTGAGATTTCTTCCTTGCCACCTTAGCTGAAGTAGGTTTCTCCTGGTTTCCACCACAATGGCACCTTGTTTATTTAACACTCATCACTTCCTGCTGCTATCTTAAGTGTTTATTTATGTAAGTGACTGGGGTCTTTTTCCCAAGAGAATGTAAACTCCAGGAGGGCAGCTCCATGGAGTTTCCTCCTGCTTCCCAGCACCACACATAGTGGCCTCAGAACCTGGAAGCTCATCAATGACCAATGGCTGGTGGGTGAGGGGTGAATGAACAGTTGCATGTATACAAAGCTAAGTTTGAATCCTGCTCATTGTTCTGCTTCCCAGGTTGACTACCAGCTCTCTGATGGCAGGAATGGGGTCTTCCCCCCCCCCACCCATCCCTCAGCTGACTCAATGCCCATGCTCTATGGAAACAGCCAGGAATTAATGAATGTACAGCCAACTGGGCCATTCCTGGGAGTGATGGAAGGAGCACTTCCAAATGGCTCTCCCTAAAACCCCTGCTGATGGCTACCCACCCAGGTATGCCTTGCCCTCAGCAAACACTTCACGCCCACTCTACTCTGAGAAGTCCCTCCTCTTCCCTGGTCACCCTGATTTGAACTGGAAACCCTCCCTTGTTCATTCCTATGCTGTGTTCATTCCTAAGCATGCTTGCATGACTGTCTTTCATAAAGAGAAGAGACATCCATACTCAGGCAGGTGCAGAGGTCTCCTCCAAATACAAAAGATGCGATTTGGAGAGTACCATGGGTTTGTGCCTGGCATAAAATCACCCCATGGGAGTCAGGTCTTCCATGATCTGTTCACCAAGTCAAAAAATGTCCCCATGCCTAGGGAGATAACTATCATAAATACACCCCTCTCAGAAGCACACAGCTTCACAAATGTAGAAGACACTCCATTCTAATCTTTAGCCAGTATTTCTCTGGAGCTGGGAAATTGAAGACACATATAATAGCAGAGCACACACTTTGTCATTTAAAATACACTCAAATCAATGTCCACATGCAGCTACAAAACATCTTGAGCACCGCTTACGTGGCAAACATTGTTCTAGACACTAAGAAGATGAGATCGGAAGTGAAAGATACTGCCACCCATGGAACTTTCAGTCTAACCAGAAAGACAACAAACACAAGCAAATACCTGATTCCTCCCAGATGACTTGCTGGCGAGACATAGTACTCTGAAGGAGAGAAACTACTGAGTCAATGAACATAAGCAGCTTGGGGTCTCTTGGTGTCAAGGTCATGCTGAGTTCTTCAGGGACATTGAGACAAGAGGTTCAGGACACCCTGCAAACTCTAGGGCCAGAAACTCCATGCCAGACAGAGTACAAAGAATGTCCCCCTCCACAGCTCAAATAAGCTGCCAACTTCAGCTCTCTGGGGCCTCACAACCTCTGCTCATTGCGTGGACAAGGAGACCAGGCTGGAGAGCAGAGAGTTTAACAGCACACCTCAAGACCTTAGATGAGGGCAGGACTGCTCCCAAGATCTGGAGCTCTCCAGCTGATGCCCAGACCCCTGGAGGACACCTTATAGGTCCTCTTCCCGTGCCTATCATTCCTTTTTGAGATTCAGAAGATGAGGCTGGCAAGGGGAAGAACTTGCTCCAGATAGCAGAGAGAACACAGACCTGTCAATTCTCACCAAGAAAATAAGAATAGAGGCCAGCTCCAATCTCAACAATGTGCCTGCTGATATGCCCGGGTGTGCCTTGTCCTCAGCAACCATGGGCTCTGTCCCCATGGCCAGAGCCCCTCTCCACAAGAGCAACCAACCAGCAGATAAGCACAGTCCTCCTACCCCAGCCTCACCTCCTCCACTGCCAAGAGCTGCTCTCCAACAGAGATGCCTCCCACCCTCCGTCCCACCCCCTGGCTGGACCACAGTGGGTGCTCACATCAAGCAAGAAAGGGGTAGGAGATAGATGACCAGTAGTCAAGATCATGAGCACTGAAGCGAAACGGCCTGAGTTCCAACCCGGACTCTGCTGTCCGCTGGCCCCAAGGCCTTGGACGTGGGTCTTAACCTCCTTGAGTCTCAGTGTTCTCATGTTTAAAAGGAAATACTCAATTCACAGACTCGTGCATGAATTTAATAAAATCACACATGCTGAGGGCTTAGCTCAGTGTCTCACAAAAATTGTTCACAAGTAGTGTTGATATCAATATGAATGATGATGGTGGTGATGAGGTCAAAAAGTCAAGAGGGACTGACACTGAGCACCCTGGCCTAGGCACTTCCCGTGCTCACACAAATAGGCAACTAGAGAAAGAAAGAAAGATTTTAGAAAGATTTCCTTTTCCTTTCCTTTCCTTTTCTTTTCTTTTTTTTTTTTTTTGAGTTGGAGTCTCACTCTGTCACCCAGGCTGGAGGGCAGTGGCACTCTCACGGCCACCACGGCCTTGATCTGCTGGGCTCAGGCGATCCTTCTGCCTCAGCCTTCCAAGTAGCTGGAACTCCAGGCACGCCCCACCATGCCCGGCTAATTTTTTTATTTATTGTAGAGATGAGGTCTCACCAAGTTGCCCAGGCGGGTCTCGAACCCGTGGGTTCAGGCAATCCTCTCACTTCAGCCTCCAGAAGTGCTGGGATTATAGCCAAGATTCCATATTTCTAAACAAAGTTTTCTGTATGCCTATCATTCCTTTTTGAGATTCAGAAGATGAGGCTGGCAAGGGGAAGAACTTGCTCCAGATAGCAGAAAGAACCCAGACCTATCAATTCTCAGAATAGAGGCCAGCTCCAAACGCCACAATGTGCTTGCTGATGTGCCCGGGTGTGCCTTGCCCTCAGCAACCATGGGCAGAAAAATTAGCAGAAAATCCAGTCCAGCACCCTACCCCCACCCCATCCCTAACCCCAAGAAAGCCACCTCCCAGCTCCCATCCCAGGACACCTCTCTCAGTGGTAACAGGTGTTGCGGTGAGCAGCTTGTGGCTCGGGCTTTGAGAGTTGGTGTTGTCACCGCGGCAATGCCCCCCTCCTCTCTCCCTCAGTGCCCAGAGAGGAGGCTGGGGGCATCTGAGGGAGCAGAAAGAGTACCATGTGGCCAGGGTTTTAGCAGAGCTTGGCAACAACTTACCTGTGGTCACAGGCATGATCCACAGCAACAAAGGCAGGACCAGATCTGCCCTTGCCTGACCCCCACGGCCATCAGGGGCAATTAGGGACTCCTCCTCCTCAGATTTTGGTGCCTCCATTTCCCACCCACTCCACTTTTATCTTCTAAAGTTACACCACCACAGAATGGGTGAGCAGATACACACTCAGCAGGAACTCTTCCAGCCAAGGACTGAGCACCTATCAGAGAGAGCCTGAGGCTGCCAGTGCCAACTTGTGGGCCAACTCTCAGGTTACAGGAGGAGTAATCCCAGAAAAGCGGTGCAACCCAACTTCTAAAGGTGAGGAAGGGCTGTATACGTGCATGCATGTGTACACACATGTGAACCCCCATGCAGGGGTGAACACTCGGTGCCCATGCACAAATACATGCCCCCACAAGTACCCTTTGAACATCTACTGTGCTAGGCCAGGCACTGTGCCCAGCACTGGGGGCACACAAGAAGGCGGGGCAGAAAGAGGAGACTAGTCTACCAGAAGATGTGAACGTGTTGTCTTTGCTTTTCCAGTCCCTCTCTAAGGCAGACACCTCTCGCAAACAGACATCTCCTCTCCACCACTCACTGTCATGCTTACTCCTATTCGGGTCATGCATCCAGAAAAAAATAAAATAAAAAGGCTATTGGATTCATTCATGCCGTGGTGGCCTGCCTTACTTAGATTATAATGAGTCATGTGTTTCTGTCCCCAGAACTTTGGGTGGACCCATGGTACTCCAGTTGAAGCTGCCAGCAGTAGCTGCCTCTGTTCCTGTAAGGAGCAGCCACCAGCCTTCCCCTTCCTCAAACAAGAGCTGCTCTACTTTTCTGCTGCCTTCCTCGCTTTGTGTCTTCCCTCCCTTGGGCCGCCACCTGCCCCAGGCCCAGCTGCCTGTCACCTGGACCCTGCCTCTTTTTCACTATTTCTGCTTCAGAAATACTCACTGAACTGTCTGTCCTGGCCCCAATTAGTATCGGCCGGGGCACTCAGCGAAGTGAAATCTAAGCTTTGTTATTAAAGGAGCATTTCATCCAGAATGGCCTCCTTCTCTGTCCTCATCTTGAAGCATGGGAAAAGAGAATGGGGGGAAGCAATGACCACCTCCCTCAGCACATACAGATCGTTCACATTTTTTCCCCAGCGCACACTGCTAATTTGTGATTAGAGCTGTGGTGCCGCACCCACTCATGAGCTCCCAGGGTCTGGCAGCATCGAGGACGCTGTGTCCTCAGGGTTGTCAGGCCCCAGTCAGAACGCAGTCCTTCAGGGAAGTCAAAGTGGGCGGGGTCCCCCCTCCCTCGGCCTCCACCTCCACTTCAGATGCAAAGTGCACATATGGCTCATCTCCATCTTTGGGGGAGGTTCTGTCTAAAGTCCTCCCAAAGATTCAGATTGTATGACAAATCACGTTCTAGACTATCGCGGCAAGAAAGGGCCCGGGCATTTGCATCATTACCCCCAGACAACAGCTTCATTAGGCTGAAAGGGAGGTTTGCAGCCTCGCGAGCTTCGCCACTGACCTGGGCCTCTCACTTCCCCATTGTCTGAAGGCTCTGAGGCTCTCGCTCCAAACCATATGGTCCGTTTGGGCACCTCACACTGCCTTCCGGGGAAAGCAGGCCCGTCAGGAAGAACTTGGGGTGATTCAGAGACCTGCTGAAGATCCAGGTGAGAGCTTGCCCCCGAGTGGGGTCAAGAAGAGAGAAACCACCAGAGAGCAGAGAAGGCTGAACCCTAAAAAGCTGGCCTGTAATCCCAGCACTTTGGAAGGCCAAGGTGGGAGGATTGCCTGAGGTCAGGAGTTCGAGACCAGACTGGGAAGCATAGCAATACCTGTCTCTAAAACTAAATAAATGAATGAATATAAAAATACATTTCAAAAAAATAAAAGCAATGTGTGGGCCCAGGAGGAAAGGAAAAAGGCTCCTTG
>CAUYQG010051257.1:0-10840 GCA_963574415.1 Tarsius wallacei | reverse complement strand
CCGAGGTGAGGGGATTGCCTGAGTCCACAGGTTCAAGAACAGCCTGGGCAACTTGGCAAGACCTCATCTCTACAATAAACCAAAAAATTAGCCAGGTGTTAGCTAATTAGCCTGTAGTTCCGACTACTTGGAAAGCTGAGGCGGCAGGATCGCCTGAGTGCAGCAGGTCAGTGCTGGGGTGGCTATGAGTGGTGCCACTGCACTCCACCCTGGGTGATGGGGTGAGACTCCAACTCGAAAGAAAGAGAGAAAGAAAGAGAGAAAGAAAGAAAGAGGAAAGGAAAGGAAAGAAAAAAGAAAGAAAGAAAGAAAAGAAAAGAAAAGAAGAAAGAAAGGAAAGGAAAGAAGAAAGAAAAGAAAAGAAGAAAGAAAGAAAAGGACCCCAAGCTTCAGATGTGGATGCATCTCCAGCTGACAACTTGATTGCAGCCATGTGAAACTTTGAGAGGAAGACCCAACTGAGACCCATACTCTTGCCTAACCCACAAAAACTGTGAGATAATAAATGTGTGCTGTGCTAAGCTGCACTATTTGTGGTAATTTGTTATATAATAATGGAAAACTAATATGATGTGTAAAACAAAAATTAAAAATATTTTACATGTTTCAAAAGGTTTTTTCTTCTAAAATATTTAGAAGCTTCTATTAAAACTCAAAGGCAAAATGAAGAATTAAAATTAATGATACTATCAACAACCAACATTGTTTTATTATCTAAATGACTCAACTTACTTAAAGTTTTGAAATTCTAATTAAATCTAATTTGGTAACATTAAACTTTTTACAATCCTACTGTTCAACGTCTATATAGCTGCCAATGTAAATAATTGGTATCTCACTTCATAAAATTTTATGTAAATATAAGAGTAATATGAATTATGAATGTAAAATATTCCTCAGCCTATTGCAAATGCCGCTCTGAACCATGAGTATTTCTGGAACTTCACATTGCGCAGGAAGATAAACAGAATCTGAACATTTGACACCATGGAAAAATAAAACTTTATTATACAAGAATGTTTTGCATTCATGCTACCTGAGAGATCTGACAAGTTATTTCATTAGTCTTTTATTGTCAATAAACACCCCGATGCTTTCTGTTCTTCCCACGCTCCATCTCTGACATCAGCTACCACACAACTTACAAACCCTGATGGCATTGGGACCATCACCTTTTGTAAAGTGATGTGCAGAAGCTTTTCCTGGGGCATGAGCAGTGTTGATCATAGCAGAGGTTGTAGTCGGTGCCGTCCGAGAGCTAAACACCAGATCCTGAGAGACTGTATATTCTTTTACTAAGTTTTTCTTTATTTATTTTATTAGATTTATTTATCTGTTTATTTTGTTTATTTACTTTTAATGTCTATGCTATGCAAAGCGCTCCTAGGAACATGGCCTGGAGCAGAGTTCCCATTAGTTCAGGTCTAATGGAAATACTGGTGTCAAGAGTGAAGGGTGAAAGGTGATATGCAGGAAGGTATAAGAATCTTTTCTTTTGTGAGTTTAATTTTGTTGAGGTAGCCATGAGCAATAATAACCAGTGCCTACTTGGTTGCAGGTGCTCAATAAAAATAATAGCAGCCCCCTGTGAGAATGGCCATCATTAATAAAACAAACAACAACAGATGCTGGCGAGGATGTGGAGAAAAAGGAACACTTCTACACTGCTGGTGAGAATGCAGACTAGTACAACCTCTTTGGAAGACAGAGTGGCGATTTCTGAAAGAACTAGAAATTGACTTTTCATATGACCCAGCGATTCCCCTATTGGGAATATACCCAGAGGAACTCAAATCTTTTTACAAAAAAGATACCTGCACATGCATGTTTGTTGCAGCTCTATTCACAAAAGGAAAACACGGAACCAACCCTGTTCCTCATCGAAGCTGAACTGGATAAAAAAATTGTGGTACATATACACAATGGGTTATTACGCAGCCATAAGGAAGGACAAACATGTGGACTTTGCAGCAACTTGGATGGATTTGGAGTTGATCATACTCAGTGATTTATCACAGAAACAAAGAACTAAGTTCTCACTCATAAGGTGATCTTGAACAATTATAATGCTATAAGAAAGCGATTGGCAGTAGTGGAAAACTGTCGGGGGTGGTGGGACTGGCAGTTGAGGGAAACTGCTAGGGGAGGGAGGGGCATACCTCATCAACAAAGGCACCTGCATGATCGGTGTTTATATACCTAACCCTTAATTGTACCCCACATCTTTATAATAAATAAATTAATTTAAAAATAAAATAAATAATAGCAGCCACTGTTTAGTGAGTGACTACTTTTGGCTCCAAGAACCTGACGATGTTCTAAATATTTTCTGTAAGAGTCTGTCATTTAACCCTTGCAACATCCTACGAGAAGATCTTATTCGGTTGCCTCATTTCATCAGAAACTGAAGCATAGTAAGGCTTTAACTTGTCCAGAATCATTTAACTGGTAACGAAAGAAGGCACTAGCCTCCTGCTAGTGCCTTATCTTAACCCCTATGCGACTCTTCCCCATTCATGTTTGTGTCATTATTGAATTGCTGAGCGAAATGGACACTGGGATGGGCGACTTTACTCCAAGGACAGGGGACAGGGTGAAGCCCAGGCTGCATGGGTTTCTTCCAAATGGACTAGAGAGGAAAAGGAGGTCTTAGGTTTTCCTATCGACTCAGTGTAGGAAATAAAATAGGGCACAGTACAGAATCCTTTTTGAGTGGTGCACCACTGCACTTAACAAGGAAAAGGAGCTTCCCTTTCCCGTGTTCCAATGTTGGCGTGTCTAATCAGCTCCACCTGACAGCGCTTCCCAGAGCTTTCTCCTCTCCAGTTCCCAGTCACCACCCTAGGTCACACGTACATCATTTCTCACTTGGACTTTTGCTTTTGTCTCCCAAACATGATCCTTGTCTCCTGTATCTGCATCCTCGAATCCATTCCCCACTTAGTCACCAAAGTCCTGTTCATGGATCAAACCTCTAATGTCTCCTCCTGCCTACAAAACAAGGTCAAATTCTTAGCCCGTAGTTCCAGCTCCTTCAAGTATCTTCCTTATTCCATCATGTCTACTTTTCTAACCTTTTCTGTAGATACTTCTTTTTTTTTTTTTGAGTTGAAGTCTCACTCTGTCGCCCAGACTGGAGTGCATTGGCGCGCTCCTGGCCACCGCAGCCTCGACCTTCTGGGTGCCAACGATCCTTTTGGCTCAGCCTTCCAAGTAGTGGGAACTACAGGCGTGCACTACCACGCCCGGTTAATTTTTTATTTATAGTAGAGACGAGGTCTTGCCAAGTTGCCTGGGTGGGTCTCAAACCCGCGGGCTCAGGCAATCCACTCGCCTCGGCCTCCCAAAGTGCTGGGATTACAGGCTGAGCCACCTTCTGTAGATACTTTACTCCCACCTCGCTTGTCACCTGAAACTCAGTCACAGCACCTTACTCTAGCTGTCTCCAATAAACCATACTTCCAGGATTTTGCATAAACCCCTTCTTCTTCCCCCAATATCTATCTTCCTCCTACACCCAACAATCTCCTACAGTGGTAGAGATGGCTAACTGGTCAGCAAAGGTAGCGTAACCCTTCCATATCACAGAATTATTTGCTCAGAGATCACATTTCCCAGCATCCACTGCATCTAGGTGGGACCATGTGACTTGCATTTACCAAAGGAATTTGAGCAGAAATGATGTGTGACACGTGCAGGTGATGTCACTCAGTTCGGGCTTCACAATGCTATACACACTCCACTCAGCAACTAGCTAGATTCAGAGTATCTGAAGAGAATTCTGAGGCCTCAGGGATCAGAGGAACCATTAGCTGGAAGAACCTAGGTCTCTGGCTGGAGTCATCAGTTGGTGGTGAATTATCCAGGAAAGTTACCTGACCAGAAGTGTCTGCATTCAACTTTGCATAACTAAGAAATAAACTTCGGTCGGGCTCAGTGGCTCAGTCTGTAATCCCAGCACTTTGGGGGGCTGAGGCGAGTGGATTGCCTGAGCCCGCGGGTTTGAGACCAGCCCAGGCAACTTGGTGAGACCTCGTGTCTACAATAAATAAATAAATAAATTAGCCAGATGTGATAGCACTCGCCTATAGTTCCAGCTACTTGGAAGGCTGGGGAGGAAGGATTGCCGAAGCCCAGCGGGTTGATACTGGGGTAGCCATGAGCGTGCCACTGCACTCCAGCCTGGACAATGAAGTGAGACTCCAACTCAAAATAAATAAATAAATAAATAACCTTGTATTTTGTCAATCCCTTGAGATTTGGAGATTTATTTGTTACCACTGCACTCCAGCTTGGGTGATTTATTTGTTACCACTGCACTCCAACTCAAAAAGAAAGAAAGAAAGAAACGTGTATTATGTCAATCCCTTGAGATCTAGAGATTTATTTGTTACCGCAGCACAGCACAGCCAATGAACATACTTACTCACTTTTCAAGTCCCAGGCCAAAGGTGACCTTCTCTGTGAAATTTCCCCCAATTTGCCTGTATAGGAGGGTCAGTCGCCACTCCCAGGACTGTGCTCTGGTTGCTCTGTGAACCTACCTCTAATACCCTATTCGTCATATTTATATTGTAATAATTTGTTTGTATTTATTGTCTTCATTAGCCTGAAAGCTCCTTCAATGTAGACATCAGCTATTATTTCAGCAATTTCACCTTGCTTAGTATAGTACCTGACAATTTCTTGAATGAGTAAATGAATGTGAACAACTTAATTCATTCATATTTGTTTGTAACTGAGCGTTTGATAGGATATAAAAGGTGTGGTTTGGGGATTTATGTAGCTCTAGCTGTCAAGTGGAGGACAACCGTACAGCAAACACTGCCAGTTTTCTACCCAACACCCATTCTGTCTTCCTTTCGAAAGAACTATGATTTTCTTCAGGGTGGCAGTGAAAAGAATCACTTCCCTAGACTCCTTGTAGCTATATTTGGACATAGAGTGTGTAAGATTTTACTAGGAAAGTTTTTATTTTTCCATAAACATACTACCTCCTCCTGCTTCCTTCTGCTTTACCCTGGCTGGAATGTAGAAGTGCCGTGTAGAGGTACTGCAGTCATGCTGTCCCCATGAGGATGGAAGCCACACATCCATGAATAGAAGAGCAGACAGACAGGAGGGTGGGGATCCTTGATGGCATTACAGAGTCTGCACACCAGGCCTCAATTGCCTTCCTTCAACATTTGGTCATTTGAGAAAACTAAATCCCTATGTGCTTAAGCCAAAGCAACTTGGAGTTCCTGTTGCTTAAGTTGATGCAAACTAATTGATATGTGGTGTTGGAAGGAGAATTTTGGAGTGCTAATAACCTTGCCTTATACTTGGCTAAATTTAAATTAATGACAACCCCTTCAAAGTAATGGATGTCGAGCTAGACCTTTGATTTTTTAACGGAATTTGATCTATCTGAATAAAATAGGGATAAATTGAGTCCTTAGATAGCTGGGCGACCTTAGGAAATTCTCTAATCTTTATGCAGTACATGGTATGTGCGTTTAGAGCTATCATTTTGTAAGTGCCTAGAATATGCTAGGCTCAATGCTGAACATGTTAAAATAGGCTAAGCTGCACACAGTTTGATATAGATACTTTTAATCTCTACTTTAAGATATGAGAAAATTAGGACTCTGTGAACTTACCCAGTGACACAGAGAGGTAAGCCAGCATTTGAAGTCAAGGTTCTGACTTTTTTTTTTTTTTTTGAGTGGGAGTCTCACTCTGCCGCCCAAGCTGGAGTGCAGTGGCACGCTCATGGCCACCCCATCATCGACCTGCTGGGCTCCAGCAGTCCTTCCACCTCAGTCTCCCAAGTAACCGGAACTACAGGTGTGCACTACCATGCCCAGCTAATTTTTTATTTTTTTTTAAATTGTAGAGACAAGGTCTCGCCAAGTTGCCTGGGCTGGTCTCGAATCCGCAGCCTCAGGCAATCCACTGGCTTTGGCCTCCCAAAGTGCTGGGATTACAGGCTGAGCCACCAAGCTCAGCCAGTTCTGTCTTCTTAACTGCACCCTTGATCACTATTCTACTGTCCTGAACTAGTAGACAGCTGGTAGATATTTGTTGGAGAATCACAAGAATAAGCTAATAAAACGATCCCTTTCTGTTCTAATATTCCATATGGCTATAGACATGGGGATCATGGTTTAAATAGTCTGTATTGGTCAGAAATGTTGTGAGGAACAGAAACCCACCTCCAGCTAGATCAAGAAAGAAATTTAAAAGGCGTGGAGAGAGGAGAGACATGGAATTTTTGACTCTGCATAATCAAGAAGGAGTTGATGGGCTGGTCCCCAGACTGTGGGCCTCATTCTCCCTCTGGTGGGATAGTTGGCCACCAGCAGCTTCAGTTCCTCCAAATCTGTGACTAGAAAGACAGAAGCTGAACAGGGATTAGTTCAGCTAAGGTCACATGCTGATCATCAAATTAATCACTGTGACCAGAAAAACTGGCCCTCTTATTGGTCCGTTTTGTGTGACAATGGCATCCCCAGAAAGCAGAGTAAGAAACATGACTAGTAGCTTTCTCTTATAGGCAGTTCCTTAAAAAATGGGAGGAACCATTACTATTTGAAGGTGGGAGGTATGGAGAATCAAATATCCCCATTAGATAGCAGCTTCAGAACCCGGCTCCGTCTAAGTGTCTGTGCTCTCCGGCCTTTCTTCTGATTCTGAGAGTTCCATCCTGTCCTAGAGACAATGGCTCAGAAAAGAAAAAGCTGGTGGATGACTAATTCTTTGCAGGAGCAGAAGCTGGCACAGAGTTTATTAATTCAGACTCACAGATGTGCTGGGGTCTGATTCAAAAAATCAAAAGCTGGGTGGAGAAAGGCAATAGCTGAGTCAGCTTTGACAAAAAGTTCAAGGAAAATGCCAGAAGGGAAGACGATGAACTTGTTTGGTGAGAAGGCAGGAGGACCTGGGAGGTGCCATCTTACTTGAGCTTATAAAACTCATCGAATACAGTAAATAATCAACTTGTGAGCAAGTTGAGAGCAGTGGAGGTGGCTCCTGTATTGGTACCCACACAGGTCTTCAGGGTGTGCAAGTCTTGCTTGAATCACTAGTTCCTCCTCCCTCTTGGAAGTTATAAAGCATTTGGAAAGGCCCAACCCACAACAGTGCTGTTGAGCCGCATTACAGCTAGACTTGGTCCTCTGCCTAATCTCACTTCTTTCCCCTCCCTCCCTCTTATTGTTGGTCCCAAAGGCACGCCTTAATAAACACCCCAGTATGCAAAACTCCATCGCAGTGCCTGCTTCCTGGGAACTCCACCGGCCACATCCCAGCTATAAGGCCGTGATCCAACACCTGCCTCCCTCTCTGAGATCATATCTCATGAATCTCCCTCTCACTGAGAGCACTTTAGCTACATGTGTTTTCTTTGATGTCTTGGGTTCTTCTCACTTGCTGCTTCCTTTGCCTCTGAAGCCTTCCCCATCTCTCCCCCTATCCTTTAAGACCAGCTTAAGTGGCATGAATTTAGAGATACTTTCTCTTGACTATACCCACTCTTGTCAAAATAAAGATGAGGTTCCCTTTTGCACAGTTCCTTTCACTAACCTTTGCTTTTCCTTTATGGTGTTGGGACCAGTTAGGACACTTTTGGCCACAATGAACAAAACACCTGACTAAAGGTAACTTCAGTAACAGGGATTCATAATTCTTGTATATCAAGAAGTTTGAAAGCAATTCTAGGGCTGGTACAGAAGCTCAGCTATGTGGTTGGAGTGAAGGAAGGCGTGCTTGAGTTGATTTCTGAAGCTTCCTTACATGGGAAGGAAAGTCAGTCACTGTAAATCCTGGCTACTTTCTTCCCCTTTATCCACTCCATCCCTGGGGAGGAAGAGTGGTCTATCTGTTTATTAAAACTGGTCAAACTCCCCTTGGGACTGAGTCTGCCACAGGCAGCATTTGGTCTCTGCTACTCCAGGCGTGGTCTGAAATGAGGTGCTCAATTTGCCTATCTTGGGGTTCGAGCCCAACTGGTTCTCTCATTAAGTTATAGCCACATACCTAGCATTTATCAGTAACCAAGATGGTATTTTTCCTGTCATCTCTGTCCCCATTATCTGATTTCTCGATTTATTCAGAACTCAGACAGGGAAGGAGGGAGCTGCTTATTAGGCTTCTTTAGAGACTCTGACAGACACCATCAGGAGTCCAGATATGTGCCATCATCAGTGTGTCAACAGTATGTCCCCTGAGTGTCACAAGATGACTGCCACAGCAGCAAACATGACACATCCCAAGCAGAAAGGACAGGGAAAAAGGCAAATGTGCTTTCCCCTCAAGTAGCTTTCTCTTTTATCAGGAAGAAAAGTATTTTCTCAGAAGCTCCTAGCAGACTCCCCCTTACAGCCTATTGGCCTGATGGAGCTTAGGAATGTTTAGGGATCACATGTCCATCCAGACCAATGAGTGGCAAAGGAAAATAGAAGTATCATCACAGTGTAATCCAACTCAACTCACATAGGATGAATGGCTTAAAACTGGGAATGTGGCCTCACAAATGAAATCAGGGTTCTGTTAGCTAAAGAAAGAAGGGAGTGATGGTTTTTGAAAGGCAGCAGGGAGCATTTGCTGCAATATTGTTCACAAGTTGTGACTGAGTATGTACTGGCTTGATGATCTCTTAATGATCCGACTCTCTTTCCCAGTGTAAGTTCCAAGAGGCAGGATTGTGACTGTGTTGTGCTATGCTGTGCCCTCAGCATATCCCAGAATGCTTTCCTCATAGTTGGGGCTCAGTAGTTGTTCATTGGAACCCAGGAATAACAATATGTTCACAATTGCTAGGCACTGTAGTAAGTACCAGAAGGAATGTCAGACACGTTCCTTGTTTTCAGAATTGATGGTACAGATGAGGCAAGACTGCCACATTTAAATCATTTTCTATGACTATAAGACAAGGTGTCTCCCTTTCTTCCTCCAACTAATGGTTGTCAAGTGATCACAATGTACAGACCCTACGGTGGGTGCTGAGGACGCAATAGCCAACCATGAACAAGACCTGGACCCCGTCCTTTAAGGTCAAGGGCTTGTGAGAGAGATCAACAAAACCACCATTGATAAAGAAAAGTTGGAAACTGAGGGAGCAGAGGAGGGAAGGTCCTATGTTTCCTCTTTACCTCTAAACCTACAGGATCCAGCCCCGAGTCTGGCCCCTCATAAACATTCAAAAACGATAACTATTGTGTCAGGGAAAAAAATAAGACGAAAGCATATCAGACATTTAGGGCAGGCATTGTTGACTCCTCAGGAAACTGAGACCCAGAGAAGCTAAGCGGCCTTCCACAAATGATGAGGAACTGAGCCAGGACAAGAATCCACCTCTGCTGACAGTTTGCCACTCGTGTCTCCTCATCACTGTCTTCCTGAGGAGGTGACTCGCTGACATCAGTCTCAGTGTGGGGAATTGTTCTGTGTCTGGTGTCCTCACTTGACCCACAAACATCTAAATCCATCTTCAAACATGTAGTGTGGAAGCCAGCATTCCTTTCCCGCCTGTCCTTCAGCTTGCAACCCCAGCATAAGCGAAGGAAAATAGCCCTGACTGGGAGAACAAGGCCTAGACTTGTAAGATTTATTTTACTCCTTTTCCTTTAATGACAGCACTTCTTTTGTATTTAAGCACTAATTATAATTAGTCACTTCCTTGAAAGTGTGCAAACATCACAGCACAGTTGGGAACCTGCATAATTTAAACATTATTACTAATATAACTTCTCAATCTGGGATTGTGTGGGCTTTGCAAAAGAGAACTCAGACTCTAGAAAGCGGGGGAAAGATCTTTTGTTTCATTACCGGGCACCTCTCCCTTGGTGTTCTGAGCAGGGTTTTGTGTGAATTTATAAGGTTTCAGATGAAAATCGTTAACAAATGTCCTCAAAATATTTAAATATTTAAATGCTATTATGTTAAGCTCTCAAAGAGTCAATTATAACCAGTTCCTAGCTATAATGTTTATAGTTTAATAGGTGTGGATGACTATTCTCTAACTCAGGTGTATAGGAAATAGCTTTTTTTTTTTTTACTTCCTTTAAATCAGCTTAATTATTACACTAGACCCTTGTCCCACTGAGATGTGGGAAATTTAATCTCAAATCTTACTGGGAACTCCTTCGTGTCCCAGGATTTTAACAGGATCTGGGAGACTTAAGTGGTCAGGTGTCCTCACTGCCTAAGCCCGAGGGGACCCTTGTTGTTCACAAGTCTTTGTTTCTGGGTGCCATCCACAGGGTCTGGGAGTCTTTCCAGACAGGCCCAGAGTCTCTCTGCCTCTGCTGTCCTTGCCGAAGCTCTTGCATCTTCTCAGAAGAGGGTCACGGAGCAGCGTGTCTGCCTGCTGCCTGAAGAATCCATGGTCAGCTCTCCCCTTCCTGACTGGGTAAGTCTTCCTCTCTCAAAAGTCTTTCTACCCTCCCTTTTCTTTTTTTTTTTTTTTTTTTTTTGAGTTGGAGTCTCACTCTCTTGCCCAGACTGGAGTGCAGTGGCTGCTCCCGGCCACCGCAGCCTCGACCTGCTGGGCTCTGGCGATCCTTCCGCCCCAGCCTTCCAAGTAGCCGGAACTACAGGCGCACGCTACCACGCCTGGCTAGTTTTTTTATTTATTGTAGAGATGAGGTCTCGCTTGCCCAGGCGGGTCTCGAACCCGCGGGCTCAGGCAATCCACTCACCTCAGCCTCCCAAAGCGCGGTATTACAGGCTGAGCCACCGAGCCCGGCTTCCCAGGTGATTCTAGTAGGCAACTACATTTGTGAATGCCTGCAACTCAGTGTTCTTATCCAGTGTCTAGGTTTATCATCTAACTAGCGGCTAAGACTTCCAAACTTGA
>CAUYQG010051256.1:0-35088 GCA_963574415.1 Tarsius wallacei | reverse complement strand
TACCACGCCCGGCTAATTTTTTGATTTATTGTAGAGATGAGGTCTCGCTTGCCCAGGCGGTTCTCGAACCCGCGGGCTCAGGCAATCCACTCACCTCAGCCTCCCAAAGGCGCGGGATTACAGGCTGAGCCACCGAGCCCGGCCAGAAATTAATTTTACTTTTTAAATCATATTTGATGACAGTTTCTCCATAGTCTCTATTTGAAACTGATACCCGAACAAAACAATAGGCTGGAAAGCCACACTCTGTGAAAAACAAGATTTGCTCTATCTCTTTAGCAATCCCTGTCCCTTCCTCTTAACCCATTAACCACACCTGGAAAAGACCTAGACCAGAGGGTTCTGCTGAAATGTAGAAAATGACTTTTCTGCGTCTGATAGCAAAACCATGAGGTTTGCTGTTCTGTAGTATAAAAAGTATATGTTGTGGGAGAAGTAGAATGAAGCTCTCAGCCTTGAGGGACTGTGGAACAAAGGAACAGGGGAAGAGTAAGAGAAAGAGAGAATTATGCAAGTCAACACAGTCTTAATCTCCTTCTCTGGGCTTGCAGAGAACATGTGTTAAATAGATTGAGGGGTGCATCTGGCATGGAAAGAGCTTTCTCCTCATTCTTCCTTTGAAATTCTAGAAGGAACCTGTAACATCACAGGCAAATCAATCTAGTTAAAAGAGTGGAAAGTTGTGATCAGACTGGGAGAGGTTCTGGTTGAGTCTCCCCAGCCTTTTAGTTGATGTCTGGGTTGCACACTGAGTGGAAAGTCAGTGGGCCTGCCAGGTGCCTGCAACTGATCCTACAGTAGAAACTGGGTGGACCATAGCACATGAGGGTAGGTGAGAACCTATGGGCCTGCAGTTAGGTTGGTTGTAGGGAGCTTGGATTACTTCAGGAGCACTGCTCAGCCAAAAATAAATGACTACGGATGCACTAGCCACAGATTGAAGCCTCAGTAGTACATTGGAGGAGAGGAAACACTGTCCCAGATTTCAGTAGACAACAGCTAGTGTAGACTTAGTGACCAGCAGAAGGTCAGGGCATTCTTTCACCTCCTAACTCTTCAGGGTCTAGTCACTCACGTGTTCCTCTTGCATCCCAACTTAGGGATAAGACAAGAGAAGAGGGAAGATCTCTGAAAGACTGAAAACTTTACCTAAATGAGAGACCAAGCTCTGGAGCAGCTATTTGCATAATCAGATTGGCTTACATTTAAACTGGCTGGGCATTTTGTTTTTGTTTTTGTTTTTTTTGAGTTGGAGTCTCACTCTGTCACCCAGGCTGGAGTGCAGTGGCCGCTCCCGGCCACCGCAGCCTCGACGTGCTGGGCTCCGGCGATCCTTCCGCCTCAGCCTTCCGAGTAGCTGGAATTACAGGCATGCGCTACCACGCCCGGCTGATTTTTTGATTTATTGTAGAGATGAGGTCTCGCTTACCCAGGCGGGTCTTGAACCCGCGGGCTCAGGCAATCCACTCACCTCAGCCTCCCAAGGCGCGGGATTACAGGCTGAGCCACCGAGCCCGGCTTGGCTGGGCATTTTGTTAGTTGTTTTTTTATGCTAACCAGGTGGCAGGAGTCCTTCCAGGTAATTATTGAAAATAAATTACATTTTCTCTTTACATCCGACCTCTTACGATTTTTCTTCACCATTACAAAAAATTGTTGAAATAATATTTACAAGCACCCATAATAGTGCTTGGCATTAAATTATAATTGATCAAATGATAGCAATTACTATTTTTAAAAGTAAACCAAAATTTCTGAGGGGGAAGTAAATCAGCAATGACCAAGAACTAATGGTAAAGCTATCTGCGTTGATAGGATAGTGGCCTTGGTTTCCAGGAAACCAAAACTTTCTGTCTTCATACCTCCATCCATTTCAACTTCACTCAGTATGACTTTTAAGATGATAAACCCTCTCCAATAAGAAAGGAAGTTTAGCCTTTAAATATAGCCCAACAACACCATGTTTGTTATTCATTTGTTCTTGGTACTTGGTCACTTTTTATAGTATTGTATTAATAAGTATTTAATGTAGATGATTTTAAAAGGAGAAAACAAAAAACAAAACACCGTTTTTATACGGAATACTTCCAAATGTGTAAAGGGTAATACTATGCAATGACAACATTCCTAAAACTAGCTACTTGTTGCATTGCTGGATTGATTTTCATGAAAATATTTAAAATCCACATACTAGCTATTGAACAGAAATAATGACAATTGTGAAGTTTTGTGAGCACTTCCTATTGGCCAGAAAAATATGTCAAATGTTTCACATTACCTCATTCCCCATTTTACAGATAGGAAAACTGAGGCACAAGATATTATATAACCCATTAAGGTCATACAGGTAATAAGTATCAGCACTGGTTTGGGGCTCAGACAGTGTAATTTTATAATCATCACATTTAATCACCATGCTGTAGAGATTTGGTGCCTTTTTGAGGACAGTCTGCTATGCATCTTACATTTTGCAATAGAATAGCTAACTTTGGTACATTTTCACCCCAAACTGCCTTCCACTTTTAACAGGAAAATGAAATATTTAGAAATATTCAACAGATAAGGTTTCAACAGATAATTATTTTAATTCATTTTTTCGTGATTATATATCACACAAAAGTGCTTTTAGCATGGGCATTTGAAAAAGGCTTTTGATAAAATTTTAACAAAGTTTTATCAGCAGGTTCTCAGCTTTAAAAAAACTTCACTCATCAGGAGATATTGTAGATATTGTTCCATTAGTGTGAGTGGACATTGTGTTTAAGGCACCAAAATCTTCATAAAGAGAATTTGAAGGTTCTTTTTCACCCTGTGGTGTCAACATCTGTAATTCCATTTCTTTATTAAAGATGATTTGACAATGAGCAAAATTCAAAGCTGTTAGAGCATTAGAGCATAGCTGATACATTTCCAAAAGGAAAGCACATTTCTGAATGTTTGAGGGATTTTGTACAGACATTTATTGCTTCATAAGAAGAAGAAGAGGTAATGAAGTCCTTCTGGAATAATAATATAATTTTCATGCACAAAAAAATAATTTTTTTTCCTCAAGGATGCCTGAAAGTAAATTACATGAGAAAACATTCAGGTAAGTTGCCCATTTTGATTAATATAATGCCTCTAATTTTTTTTTATCATTAGAGTAGCTGAGTGGGCAAAAAAAAATAAATGAAAATTACCATAAATTGGGGATTTGCCAAGTTCTTACTACATTTCAGGCACTGTTCAAGATACTTTGCATATATTAAATTACTTAATCTTCACACAGACCCATGAGGTCTCCATTTCATAGACATGAAACTGAGGCACAAAAAAGCTTAAGAAATTTACAGACAAGATCTATGCCAGTCTCCTTCGGCTTTACAGTAGCTCCACTTAACAACTATGTTATTTTCCCTTAGCAATATTCAGTAATACTCTGTTTCTCATATAGCTTCGAATTTTCATAATCTTTTCCTTTATTTAATATTATTTTGTCAGGAATGAAGCCCTATTTTTCATGATTTTTATAGAAAATATAAAACAGCTATCTCAGATGTTTGTCTATTATTTCTCAAGAATATCCTGTGTTTAAAATCATAACTTTCCCCCACAGAGATGTAATTTGTTTTAATTAGGTCATCTAAATGTCAATTATTTATGTTGACTACAGCAATTCCTAATTTTGGGATTTCACAGGCCTTCACTCTTACCTGGCACTCTGGGAATCTTCTCTGTTTTGCATAATCTTAATTATATTACTTTGTTGAAGAGATGCAAGAAAAATGACATTCTTCTAGAGTGACTTCTCAATTAAATCAAAGAGATCTGATAAGATTAAAGAAAATGCTGGCAAAGCACTGAGTGGTAAGAAAGTAAGACTGTCCGTGTAAATGAGTTACCAGAAATAAAATACAAAATTATATCAGGACACTGTTCACTTAGCATAATTAGTAGTTTTTGTTACTAACATGCTAAATGATTTATTAGCTGTCAGTGATAAGATGATGTACAATAATAATTACTTCAAAATACCACATCTTGATTTATGCAGCAGTTTATTTCCAAAACACTTTAACTTCATTTAGTTTTCACTACATTTTGGTAAAATTTGTAAGAACAAGTGTAATTCCAAACTTAAAGACAGAGACAGAGGCACATAGATGCTAGTTAACTTGAGGAAATTCGCACAGCTACAGCAGTGAGCCAAGAGTTTTCAAGTCTCTAACTTCCTATATTATCTGTGCCTGAAATCATGGTCTCTGTATATAAATAGTTTCATGTTGAGGAGAAAAGAGAGAGAAGAAAAACAGAGAGAGAGAGAGAGAGAGAGAGAAACTAGAAAATTCTATTATTTGTATTATCCAAACACTGAGAAAAACAGCATCTTCTGATTAAAACTAAAATGAATATAGATCAAGAAGAACATAAAAGGGTCTAATTTCAAACACCCAATTTATTTTTTTCCCCTTAACTATGTGGTAATGAACACTTAAATGCATGGATTATAAATCACAAAAAATGTGTGGGCCCCTGCTTATAAAGATTTTTGACTGTTATAACATTAAAATAATATGAATTGTAAAACTCTTGTTCTTGCTTTAGGTCAAGTATGGTTTATAAGGAGCACATAGGCCATGGAATGCAAAACTGCTGATCAAATGTATGGGCTCATGTCTGTGATGCTGAGTGGTGGTTAAAAGAATTATGTAAGTACTACAGCAATACATCTGTTCCTAGGAAGTCATCTGTGAACATTTCCTAATTTTTTAGTGTCTGTGTTAGATGAGTCACAATGAAATGAATCCTTATTCATTAACTCTAGATATTTTGTATCTGAAGTGAACACTTACGTCCCCAAATTGGATGTTCGGGGCCAAAAAGTCTATATGCACTAACTTCATGTGCTTTCACAAAATATAAATGTGATCAGTGAGTCTTTGTAAATGCTAGTGAAATCTGATAACATGAATCATAGAACCCAGATATTAGCTTGACTATAATATCTGCAAGATAAGTAGACTAGTAATGGTTATTAAATGTAAGTATGTTCATCAAAGAAAAGCTATTATGAAATCTATACACTTTTATATTGTATCTTGCAAAACTACACTCAAACTTGGTTCAGGAAGTTAGGAAAACAATCTAATGGCAAATTTTCCCATATTTTTGCTTCTTAAGAAAAGGCAAAATAAAATTTATCATTTTCGTATGTTATCTGTTTCTTATGTGTATTAAGTTTAAATTTTGTACAACATGTGAGGAAAGTCTGGCTGAATAGATTATCATAATTTTCCCCCCCTCCAGATATTGATTACAGTGAAAATATTGTTTTCTGGATTTATTGACTAAATCTATTCTTTATTATTCTTATGACTTTGATAACTACTCTAAAGATACTGACTAGTCAATGTCTGGATTCTAGTTATTCAGGAAGGAGAGCAGTATTTTGGCCTGACAATAGCTTTATGGTAATATTTCCAGGAGCTGCCAGATCTTTTAATTCTATTTGAATATCATTCACAGCACCGCAGAAAACAATGAGAAGAGGTTATTGGACATGTTGTCAGTCCAATCTTATTTAATTTCCTTTCTACATAGCTATACTTAAAAAGACAACATAGGACTGGAATGTTGGAAACAATGCATGTTCAGACAAGTCCGCAAAACCATGACTTGAAAATATTTTAAACACCATAAAAATCAAGCATATACAAATTATTGTATGTGGTTGAAGTGAGGCTGGTGCAAACAAAATAAAGTTCATATATTTAAAAATGGAGACTATGGAACTGCCTGTGAGCCTGTGAGAAAGTCTATGGAATATTACGGTAGAGGGAAACTCTATTTCCAGCCTGAGATTTCCATAAGAAATCCAGATCAGCAAGCTGTTAGGGAATACTTCCCTTTCGGGTAGTCCATTGCTAGTGCTGCAGGGGATTGTACAGACAAGTTAAATGGAGCCATGCATCCTTAGAGAAGGGCATGGAAATATGGCTCCACACCGACATCAAGCTCCAGGCCAAAAAGGATGCCTATACATTAATGAAATAGGTACTCTACTTTTTCCAAGATTATAGATTTTCAGAATTGGAAGAGTCTTTAAATATCAAACATCTTCTAGTTCTGTTATGTGGAGAGTAGCCTCTAGCAAGACCTTATAAATAGTTCTAATAAGATACAAGGACTAATCACAGCAAGACCAGACATGTTGAATAGGTAACTAACCGCATACTCTTGACTTAAATAGCCACTATTCTTTATATTTCAAAAATGAAAGTCATTTAGAAATTTTAAAAAATCATTTGGGATTCACTAAAATAAGGCTACCATAATTCACTAAAATAATGCAGCCAAATTGTAGGTTTTGTTTATGCATACAGTCTTTAAATAATATAATTACCTTCCATCCACTGTGTCCTCATAACACTTTCACTTGAGAGATAATTTAATAAGTTTCTAGATATCCAGTCTTGTCCATTTCTCTTAAGTAAAATTCTCGCGATTGAAAACCATTATCTCTTCTTTTGTGTTTGCTTGTTTTTACTTCTCCATTAATTACTTTTTATAACCTTGTGACTTTTGCTGAAATGGATTCACTTTCGCTTATGCTTTTTGATTTCTTCTTCATTCATACAAAACTGAGGAGAAAACAGTGTATACTAGCTCTTAGAGACTGACCCACAAAATGTCTGCATTGTTAATTAATTATTCATTTATATGTTTCTAAGCAGTGAAAAAAATTAAAGAAACACTTAACATAGAATCATAATGAAATGCTTTGAGTTGGAAACAATAGAATTGTTAGAAGGTAAACTTTCATTTATCTTAACACAACACGGCAGAATACGAAGCAGCTTGTATTCCACTATGTGTTTCTTTTGTCAAGAGCAGGCAGAAACCAAATTTTTATCGAAGTTTAATAGACATGACAGTAAGATATTACTATGGCCTCTTAAGATTTTGATTTATATCATCATATTATTATATTCTAACTCTTAATATACTTATTATAAAGGTATTTTTCCTTAAACAATACAACAATACATTAGCAATTTGTTTTTTGTTATAAAATTACTGGTGTCGAATTCACCGTATAAAAAGTACAAAGCATAAATATACAAAATAAAAACCAAGAAAATTCCTCAAATGCACAATACCTAGAATTAGCATTATCAGAATTTTGTTCACATTTTTATTATATGTATCTTTTTTCATTAAATGGGACTAATATAATACATGATGTTCCCTTTTCTAACAATGTATTATGAAAAATTCTGTCACTGAATATAGAATAACATCATTTTAATGTCTGTCTAATCATCCACTTTAAGTATATACTATAATTTATGTACCTAATGTTCTATTGTTGAACACTTGAACTGTTTTCAGGATTTTTTTTTTTATAATGTAACTGTAACCAGCTTAACTTTTTTGTTTTGATGATGTGCCCACATAGACACGTAATCAAATAATTTCTCAATCTAAAATTCCTGGAAATGAGATTATAAGGGAGATGTGAAAAATGAATGAGATGAACATTTGTAAAGCTTTTGATGCAACTGTCAAACTATATTTGAGACAGATTAAATCAATTTATATTCCCACAGGCAGTTTATGTTCCTGAAAAAAATGGACTACTAGGGGAGGATAAACTGTTCCATTAATAAATATCAAAAAAATCCAAGATAATATATAGCAATATGTAATCCATGGATTATATGGTAAGAAATGAAGGGATATCTCTAAATGTCAAACTCAAAGTAGAGACTGGGCACCAGGGGACATAGCAAATAAGATGATTGCTGAGAGCGTAACGAGCTATCAGTCTCCAAATGGCTCTTTGTTCTTTCTTGTTATTTCTTTTCTGTTCTTTTATTATTGAAGCATGAGGTACATAGTGAATAAATTATGTTTGTAGAGATTGATGCATTTTTACAAATATACATACTCATGTGCCCATCCACTGTCCCACTGTCCAGATCAAATTACACAATATATGAGCCCCTCATGCTCTCTTCTAGACTTTATTTCTTTTCAGACGGCAAGCACATCCGTCATCGCAGATTGCTTTTGTTTGTTTTTCAACTTTAGACCACTGGAATATACAGTATATATGTGCCTACGTTCTTTCGTTCAACAGTTTGTGCAACATATGCCCTGTATAGTGCACTGTCAGACGAATATTTCACAATTAATTTATTGTCAATCAAAATTTGGGAGGTTTCCAGTTTGAGAATATAACTCAAAATTCTGAAATTTTTGTACATCTTTTGGTCAACATATATTGAGAATATATCGAGGAGCAGAATTTCTAAATCATAGAATATACACGTGTTCCAATGTAGTATACATTGCCAAATTGTTTTCCAAAGGGTTTGCACGAATTTCTCTCCCCACCCACAACATACTTTGTGGCAGGAGAGTGAAGCTTTTGCAGAGCTTCTGTACCTTCATAGACAGCCAGTTATTAGCTATAATCTCCCTTAGGGTAGAGTGGATATAACTTCTAGACAATTCTAGGGAAGCAACAACCTCTAAAGAAGTGTGTAGGTGTGAGCTGTTGGCAACAGCACTCATAGAAGCTGAAGAATGGGCACATCGACCTGGTTAGAGGAAGCTAAGGAAGCATGTGCAAATCATCATTTAGTGTATGCCATAGTTTATGCGTTGCCTTACTCAGATGCACTAGGCTTTTCACACTAAATTTGCTCCATCCTGTTACAGCCTTTCTAGCATGCTTGTTGGTTGATATTTTTGGGAAAACTGAGAAAAGCATGGTTGATGGGACAAGTGACAGCCCCCATTGCTGCAATTGGTCCCAAAGTCGTAACTGACATGTTACATGTCATCTCCCTTTTGTTGGTTGATATTTTGGGGAAAACTGAGAAGAGCATGGTTGATGGGATAAGTGGCAGCCCCCGTTGCTGCAATTGGTCCCAAAGTCATAACTGATATGTTACATGTCATCTTTCTTTTGTTGGTTGATATTTTGGGGAAAACTGAGAAGAGCATGTTTGATGGGACAAGTGGCAGCCCCTGTTGCTGCAATTGGTTCCAAAGTCATAACTGATATGCTGCATGTCATCTTCCTTTGTTACCATTCATTTCCGACTCTCTTTACCCACAGCCACATTTACTAGTCTGGGTGGCTTGCCTTTTGGGGATAATTTACTTGTTCATCTTGGTGGATGGAGTCTCTAAAAACTGTTAAACTTTTCAAAAAGTTACAAACCTGACTCTCATCCAAACATAAAGTGAACACATGTTAAATATTTATGTTGCTCATTAATGTAAAGAATGCTAAAGCCTGTTTTAATCTCAGTATTTGCTCATCACCTTTTGATTCACAAATCCTCCGTTCATTATCTGCCATATCTATGGCAGATAGAAATATCGAATCCACTGCTCAATCCATCCATTTTAAGTTTTAGTTTCAGTTGATTATGTTTCAGTTTTAGGTTTTCTCTTTGATTCAACTTTTTATAGATTTTAATTTTGTAGTAAAACTCTTCATATTCTTTTCAATTTTCTTGGTCATAATTATATTTCACTTTCTGTCTGATCACTGAAATCTCCAGATAATTTATGGCTATGTTTAAAGTCTTTTTGTAAATCTTAGATTTCAGTAATTTTCTTCTGTTTCCTAGCACACACAGCTATTTTTTAATGATTACTGAGTATACACAATTGAGAGGCTCCGTAGGATGTTATATTCCTGCAGAGATAATTCAACCCTCTTTTGGAAGACAAACAAAATATGAACAGATCACCTTAAGCCGCCCATTTTAGAAATCTCAACTGGAAGCCTAAAATATTTATTATGGTACTCCTCTTTGATGAGTTTGGAAATCAAATTTTCGTTTTTCCAAAATTCTGCTTGGCTTTTTCAGTTTGTTAGCAGCTTTTTTTTTCCTTTGTTTTTCAGAGTCTTGCCTTAAATGTAACTAGTTTAGGAATCATCAAATGTTTCAAGTGAAAAATAAGAGCTGAATGTTGGACTGACTTTTGTGTGAATGCCTTTTCTCTGACGTTGTGCATTTCTAAGTCTTGGAGAATTTGGTAGCACCAAATTTCATGTTTTCCTTTCCAATTCAGTGATACTCTCACAATTTTTCTTTCTTTCTTTTTTTTTTTTTTTTTAGTTCAGGTCTAACTCTGTTACCCAGCCCATACTTCTATAGCACACTCATGGCCACCGGAGCCTTGACCTGCTGGGCCAGGGGATCCTTCCGCCTTAGCCTTCAAAGTAGCTGGAACTACAGGCACGTGCTACCATGCCTGGTTAATTTTTTTTTTTTAATATTGTAGAGATGGGGTCTTACCAAGTTGCCCAGGCTGATCTCCAACCCCTGAACTCAGGCAATCCTCTCGCCTTGGCCTCCCAAAGTGCTGGGATTACAGCTTGAGTCACCGCGCCCAGCCGATACTCTCACAATTTTTAAACTGAGGCTTTATGTTGTCTCACATGTCTCCACCTCAAATTGTCAAATGCCTTACCTTAATTGCTTTTCAAAATCTTCAAAACAGGTGTCTCTCTCTCTCTCTCTCTCTCTCTCCCTCCTCCCTCCTTCCTCCCTCCCTCCCTCCCTCATTATTTGGTTGTCTCAGTAATGGGAAAGTTGTTTAGGTTTCTTTTTTTTTGATACCAGGCCCTTTATTATAGAAAGTTAAATTTCCTTCTGAATCTTTAATGCCCACATAAGAACAGGAAAATGGTGTCAGGCCTTTGCAAGATAAGTCCGTAAAACTAGGATTCTTTCATCAGTTAAGGACCCTGGAATGACGATAACGCCAAAACATGTTTAAGAAAATATGGAATCTTTATTCTGTTATGATTTAGATGGTAATACATTTCTGTGAGAAATCTGTGCCTGAAATTTTATTTTTCCCGAATTTTTTTGTGACAATATGAACTAAGTGATATGTCAGATCCCAGGCTTAGAAATGACTATGAAATTGGGCTTGAGTAGTACTAGTCTGTGATGGTACATAAAAGCAAATGCAAAAATGTTATTAAAATATTTCAACAATATAGGCCTCTTGAAATTCTCACATGAAGGAGGAAAAAAAAAAAAACCTCTTGGCCTAAAAGTAGTTTAAAAACTAAAGTTACAAAGCAGAAGAGAAAACACTCTGCCATAAAAGTCAGAAGAAATAAATAATTGGAAGACTAGCTCTAAGGACATGAAATAGAGCAAAAATCGAATAGAAATTATAAGTATGTTTAAAGGTTTTTAAATAGAAAGCATTGATGGCATAGCAAAAGAAGGAGATACTGAGTCAAAGCAAACAAGCAAACAAATACCCTGGCATCTTTAAACAAAAATAAAAAAGCAAATAGAGCATGTGTGAGCACACACTCATACAAGAGATGCAATTACTGAAGTTGAAAACTGATTGGGTGGTTTATGCAGTAGCAGACTGAGCAATAAACAGAGTCAGAGAGTTAGTGAATTAATATATAGATTCAAGGCAATTAATATGTAGCAAAGAGAAAAAAGGCAAAAACCTAGGAATCAATTGTGAAAATATGGAGGACAAAGTATAAAGGGACACATATTAATAAGAATTGTTTGAGAAAGAAAAAATAGAATGTCTTTGAATTTTACAACATCATAGGAAACCATGAAAGACATATAAATATAATATGAATAAACAAGAATAAATCTACTCAGTTATATTGTGGTGCACTGAAGAATAAAAAAAATCAAAACAAATCAGATAGATAAGATAAAATTGGCTCTAAAAGACCAAAATCTAAGGGTTAACAAACTTTTTAGTAGCTACAATAAAGGCCAGAGGCAATTTAATCATAAACTAATATATTAGAACAGATAGATAGTTAATGACCAAGCAGTCCACTTAAGAATATAACAATAACTAATTCATGAATTAGTTAAAAAGAAACATGACATAAAGTAAGAAAAATAAAATCACAAATAATTTTTTAAAGAAAAAATTGAAAAGAAATTTTAAAAAAGCTTTTCAACATATATAATAAAAGCAGGCAATCATAGTTATTAAGAAATTACAGGGCTCGAGACCCACTTGGGCAACTTGGCGAGACCTCATCTCTACAATAAATCAAAAATTAGCCAGGCGTGGTAGCGCATGCCTGTAGTTCCAGCTACTTGGAAGGCTGAGAGGGAAGGATTACCTGAGCCCAGCAGGTTGAGGCTGCGGTGGCCGGGAGCGGCCACTGCACTCCAGTCTGGGCGACAGAGTGAGACTCCAACTCAAAAAAAATTACCTATGGCCAGGAGTTCAAGATCAACCTAGGAAAAATAGTGAGACTCTGTCTCTTAAAAAAAATAAAAATAAAAAATTATTCAGGCATGGTGATGTATGCCTGTAGTCCTACCTACTTGGAGGTCTGAGGTGGGAGGACTGTTTGAGAGCAGGAGTTTGAGGATATAGTGAGCTAGGGTTGCACCACTGCACTTCAGCTTGGGTAACACTGAGAAGCCCTATCTCTAGAAAAAAAACAAATACAATCTTTTTTAAAAATCATAGACAGTAACTTGAACAACTTTTTGGAATACATTTTAAAATTTAGATAAAATAAAAAATATTCTAAAAGCAGCTCCAGAAGAAAGAGAACACTTGATTGTAATAATTTCCTTTGAAGAAATTATAGAAAAAAAATCATCCCTCAAGAAAAGATGCATTTTAGGCTAATTTTAATGTACTTATAGGGAAAAAAATTCATATATAAATTATTTGGAGAGCAGAGATAAAGGTAAAATCTCTAGCTGATTTTATGAGGCAACATTACTTTGAAATTAGTCCTGGGGAAGTTAATAAGGCAAGAATTATAGATCAGTCTCTCTTGATGAATATAGAAAAATTCTAAGTATGTCAAAAATAAACAGAATGTGGCAATGCATAATTGAAATTAAATCCAAAACAAAACAAAAACAAGAATATTACAACCATGAAAAATTTTTCCAGGAATGCAAGGATAGTTTAATATTGGAAACCCTTTTTTACAGTAACATATTAAGGAGAAAATAACATAAGCATCCAAAGAGAGATGCAAAACACATTTATAAAATTCATCAGTAATTTGTGATTTTGCAAAAAGCTTATCATACTTGAAATAAAAGGGAATTCCAATAAAATAATAAATACTTGCCTTCAATATTCTGTGACATTAAAAACATTTTCTTAAAGTCTAGTTATTATTCAAGCTTTTAATAGAGCTCTGATTCATTTAAACAGGAAGTAAGTTTTTAGAAGGGTTATTAATTAGATACCTAAAAAATTATTGGGCCTTTCAAGACCTGTTAAGTACCAAATGTGCATAATTTGCACAGCTACCATTTGTCCTGAGAACTCAGTACTAGGGAAGATCTCCTGATACTTGCGCCACTGTTACTTCTGCACTGCAAACTTGCAAACTTGATTTTGCAGTGATTAAGATCACTGTATGATCACATAAAAGTGCTCTGTTACATTTGCTAGTTGCATCAAATTTGGCAGAGTTTACATCAAGTTGGAGGAGGCTAAGTCATAAGGACTCTGCTCTAGTGACCTAGAGCTGGAAAAGTGAATATCTCGCATTTTCAACTTTCATTTTTAAGGGTGGTCTCTGCCTCCCATTGTTGCCAGTTGCAAGTTCTGCTAGTCATGGCTTGCTGGTCAAAATAAACAAGCACGAGATTTAGTGTGAGAAAGGTGACTTTATTCCAAAAGCCAGCAGATGAGGAAATGACCAGGCTCATTCTTCAAGTAACCCATTTCAAAACTTTAGACTATGAATAGGAGATTTTAAAGTGAAAGGATGGCATGAGGAGTATCTGGGAGCAGCACAAATTGTTCCTTGAAGAAGATCTTGCATCAGTGGTTATCTTGAATTGTTATCCACCTGGAGAGCTCATCAGTGTTGCCTGATTATGGTCAGGTTTTAGATTAATTGCCTCCAGGTAACCTGGAAACAATGGAGAATTCTGCCTTGGGGCTTCCATACTCTATCATTCCAAAATCAGACTCTGGAGTTTCTCAGACAAGAGTACAATTAGATTAGAAAGTAAAAAGGAATCTTTAAAGTGTAGACTAAGAGAGTAAAAGGCTTAAAACTATTTCTCAAACACTGAAATGGAAATTCTTGGTTACAACACTAAGTTTTATAATAGAAAGTTGTGTTAATTAGCCAAAAGAATAGCAAATATCCATGACAAACAGGAACTAGAAATACTGACCACTATCACTTATTGCTTCTCTCTGTACTTACCAGGTAGATACAGTAAGATAGAAATAAGAAATAAGTACTAAACCACAAATCAGTATACAAAATAAATCAATGGGTTTTTCACACCTGAGCAACAGTACATTAAAAACTGAATTTTAACTTATGTGTCTTTTATAATGGCAATAAAAATAATGAAGCATACAAGAAAATATCTCTAAATATTATTGCAGAACCTAACAGAAGATAGAAAAAGAAGAGATAGTTCTTATTTAGGTTGAATACATTCTGTAGGGATAACAATTCACAAAATGATAATTGAATGTGATTTTAGTTCAAATGCTTAATGCAATTTTTAAAGTCTAAACTCATCAAATTGACTCTAAAACTCACAAACAAAAATAAAGGACCAAGAGATGAGAATAAAACAAAATTAAATGTTTGGTGATTTCACCTCAGAGTTGTGTTTATGCACATACTTTGTTGTATTTTTATGCATGTAATAATATGCTATTAAGAATAAACGTTGCTGTATGCTACTGATAACCTATTTTAGATGAAAGAAGTTCCATTCTATTCCTAGTATGCTGTTTTTTAAATCATAAAAGGGTGTTGAATTTTATCAAAATGTTGGGCATCTATTGAGATGATTATAAGCTTTTAATTTTTCTCCTTTAATAACATGGTGAACAAATTTCATATCATTAACCTTTTTTCATTCCTGTGATAAACTCTGTCTTATCATGATTTTAAAAACAATTGATAGATGAAGTTTATTAATCTTATTATAGGAGTTTTGTCTTTAGCTTGGGAAATGAAATTTGCCTATATTTTTCTTTCTATAGGGTACTTACCTTTTCTAGGGGAACTTTCATCTTCTTTGACTCTCTGCAATGGTGTTTCTCAGGTAGGGATCAGTTGGTCCTTAAAATACTGGCAGAACTCACCTATTAAAACCGTTTCTTGATCTGATTTATTGCTATTGTTTTGTGGATGGATTTTGAGCTACTGATTTCATTTCTTCGATGGTTTAGATTTATTCCACATCTCTCAGACTCTAATTCCTACAGACCCCTGAAGATACTGTTTCCTACACAGCCTTTTCATGCCTTTCTAATACCTTCTTCATACTCTCAAGACCAAAAACCCCACTGGAAGGCAGTCACTAATGTCAGTACTTCAACTCTTGTTCTTAGCCGATTCCTGGAATACTGCCTCTTGTGTACCTCTTTCAAATGGATTCATTTAGACTCCTTACACTTCTGTGCTTAGGAGTGATTTAGTGTTTTACCTTATTGCTGCTTCTAAAAAAGTCTCCCTACCCTTAGTAGCCTCAGCATTTAAAAAAACCTCATCAATATACATTTCATGCTTGCTGAGATGTCATTAGAAAATTTTAAAACAATAATAAAATCAACACAAATCTTTCAGTATGCTGGCTTGTCAGATCAACCTCTGCTTCTCCAATGATTATGTCTCCCACCCTACTTTAGCGAGCCAGTTCTATTGTTCTACATCAATCAATCCTTTTCATGACTAGTAATGGCAACACATTCATAATCTTATTTCTACTCTTCCATTCTTTCGTAACGGTGCCCTGTGTTTTAAATTCCTCATAGTAATTCTATCCAACCCTACTACTTTGCAACTGTCCCTCAGATTCCCGCTTTCCTTTCTTCTTAATTTAGATTTCAGTCAATCTCTATAACTACTTCCTGCAGTATAGTGCTTGTAGACGTGTTAATTCTCAGAGGAGCAACCCTCAGCCAACGGAAAAGAACGTTCCACCTTGGGATTATTCTGATGTAACTTCTCATGTATCTTCGGAGGCTCTCTAAAAGAAATGAGTTCCACGTTCTCAAATTGGTAACTGGCTCAATAACACACCTTTTACTGAATTTTCATTTATTTATTTTTACCTTCCCTAATTCATGTTTTTAATTTCCCACTTCTGCTTCCTAGAATTTCTTAACAAACTACCTGCACAAGATTCTTATCTGGGGAACTCTATATTCAGAGAAACCCAGATTAAGCAATTGTGAATGAATTGCCCACATTCCTGGCTAAGGTCAACTTCTCCATTATATGCCAGGGCCCACCCCCTCTGTCTACTGCACATTGCTTCAGCAATTCTTCATTATTTCCTATATTATTCTCCTTCTCCTCTACTAATAGATACTCCCATTTTTCTTTCTAGCTACTCTCTTATTTATTTCCATTTCTTAGAGTCACATTTAATGAGATGATTTTTATAATTATTATTTTAAAACTTAAGGTCACTTATGACTACCTTGTCTCTAAACCCAGTCACCAATTCTCAGTCTTAATTTTCTTGATTTAGTGAAATGTCATCTCTTTACTCATCACCTGTCATTCTCAGGTCCCCATCTTAATAGGGCTCTGGTACTACTCAGATTTCACTCTTTGGAGGCTGGCAGCTTGGGCTGTTCTTCCAGTATCAATGATGAAGGGTTTGCCTCACTACAGTGTGAAGACAGTGGAGGACTGAACATACATTTTCTTTCAACCTGTAGTCATACCACTTCCATGGCTTTAACTCGAAATCTCCTCCTCCACCAACCCCTCAAGTTCCCACATTTCTGTTAGTTTATACCAAGTTTATGGATAAAATCAGATTCCCTGGGGATTGTTTTACAGATTTTTGTGTGTGTAGGATTAATTATTCTGATAAATGATTTCCTTTAATTTCTGTAATTTCTTTATGTTTGACTTTGGGGAAGGAACCAGAAGCACAAACTAATTTTTAATTTTAATAGGAAGCTTTATAGTAAAGGGTTCACTCAGCAGGTTGGGATTGTTCAAACCCAGCACATTTCCAAGAACAGCTGTCTGCAGCTGGACATCCTTAACTTCCTCCTGGGAGATAAACTCTGAGCCTTTGAAATATCTTATTTGGTAAGTGTTTTAGTATGCTCCAGTCTTTGGACTGCACCGTATTTGTTTGACCATATAATTTAAACTAACAAAGTACCTTATGGCAAATGCCTGCTTTTGTATACCCAAGGTTACAGAATAATCTGTAGCAGTTTGACCTCTAAGGATCTGGAGACTGAGTATCTAAGGTCAGTCAGGTGAGTACTAAGTGAGTAAGTAACCTTCAGTCATATCCCTGGACGCCAAAGCTTGGATGGGAGCTTGCTGGTTGGCAACACATTGTGTGTGATGTCACATATTTGTGTGACATTTTGTATGACCATTGTCACATATTGTCACATATTTGTAGGAGGATTAAGTGTGTCTCCATGTGTCTGCACTGGGAGGTTCCACTGGGGGGCTTGTAACAAACCTCTCGTTTCTCCTATAAAACTATGTGCCTTTTCTATCTGCTGACTTGAATCTATTTTCTTCTACTGAAATAAACAGTAACCATTATTATAACACATTTTCAGAGTCCTGTGTGTCCTAGGGAATCATTGAGCCTGAAAGTTGTCTTGGAGATCCCTGACACAGCCCACATACCTACAAAAAGGGTAGAAAAGTTTGGGGATTATAGAGATTAGAGAAAACAATTTGAGGAGAATTTCTTTAGCAAGAACTATGCTGTGACTTCCACTCACCTCATCTAGTGAGAGGGCTCTGCTGGAATTCCTAAGAGAATCTGTGTCTTCTAATATGTGGCCATCACAGTGGAATCGTGTTGTGCTCCCTCCTGGAAGACAGTTCCTGGTTAGTTGCCCTAGAGGTGGATGTGATGATAAACATTGCTGCTGTGCAGAGCTTGGCCTGCATTTCTAGAGTTTGTTTCAAGTATTAGTACAAGTGTGCTTTCTGTGTAAAATATGGGGCCATGCCAGACACATGAACATGCTACAGAGAGAAAGAAGGAAAGGGAAGCACTAAAGGAGAACTGCTTAGTCCTGTCTGGGAGAACTGCCCATAGCAACAACAACAAAAAAAACCTGAGCATAAAGAAAAAATTCCACAAAGTCCTGACAGATCTAAGAGTTCTGTCTTAATTGTATCAAAGAAACTTCAGGTAAGAGATCTTCAAAAAACCCATAAAATTACCCACCAAACGCAGTCAACTTTAAATACATGACATGTCTGAGGAACACAAAGTCCACTTAGCAAAATGCTCATAAAACAAGACCTCTTCCACCTTTACTTTTCCTCCTTCCCCATTTGTGCCCGATGAGATGTGATTAAACATCCAGATTGGGAAGATAGGAGAGGGATTGAAGGCTAAGGCAAGACAAGAGATGAGCCATAATCCTCTTCGCCATCCTACTGCTTCATACAGGCCCAGGAAGGAAATAGGAAGAGACTTAACTTTTGAACAAATTTGCAATTTTATTTGAGTTTAGGACTAGGTATTCTTGATAACTGAATTGGGATTTAATTGTTATTAAACCATAGGACTTTTTGTTGCCTAAAATTGATCAAAAAAATTATGGGACTGTGGAAATTTTTATCCAGGGACAAGGAAGAAACTTTTCCCATTAAACACATTTTAAAGAGCTGTTGCAAGAAAAGCAGCATTGTTTTACTCTATACCCAGGAGTCTTGCTGGCTTGATATATCTATAACACATACCTTGTGCATGTTTGTGAGAATGTAGATTGGGTTTCTTCCCCTGTGACTTGGCACAAACTCTTCAACAGGAGTGACTATGGGGGGAAAATGCTCTTTTTCTGTTCTGGATAATGTTCTTATCTGTTTTTCTTTGGCCTTCATTAGCTGATCCTTTGCTCTAATTGATAGAGAATTATCAAGATCAGAAGAATGGAATGACATGGATGGTTTATATTGTAGTTCTTTCAAGGTGGCCCAGTTGTCTTCTTGACATTTTTGCCTTACATTTGCTTTGGATGCCTCTTGCAGGACTTGAGCATCAAGCTTACAGAGGGTCCCTAGGCCTTGTCTTACTTTTTCCTAGGAGTGTTTGTTCTTGGTGAGCAAAGCAACCAACCTGAGCAGACGATTTGGATGATAATGGTCCCCAGTATAATGAAGGAGAATGGGATGATGAAGAGAAGAATTTGACAGTGTGGTATCACATTGCATCATAATCACTGGATTCTTCTATAAGCTTTTGCAAAGTTAAGTAGCATTCCAAAAGACAGGAACTGTACAGATTTTTAACTGCCAAGATGAGCTGTGACCTTAGTGTATAGTCCATATTCCACAGAAGAGGCAATCAAGGCCTCTTATATTTTGCAACGTAAATTCCAAGAATCTGCCAAGGTAGTAGTAAGAAACAGGTAGAAGAGAAAGACAGAAAGTGGCAATGATGCTGAGAATAATTATAAATTTCCTAAGCTTCTCCCCTTGAAAAATTTGACACTGATAGTCTCTTTTTGGCAAAGAGAGACCACAGGGTTTTTATACCCTACTTCCTATATAAGTAGGGTTGGTTTGAAACAGAGTTGAAGTCATGTGGCCTGTTTGTGACCTCTAGTCAAATACCTGCTCTGAAACTTGATTTGTCAGTGGCAGGTGGGGCCACACAAATAAAATCAACTTTTAAGTTTAATTATATCAATACAGCCTCAAGTACCACGTTTACATATTCAAGACTGATAGTTGATGGATTTTTCCTATATTAACCATTTAAGTAAGATAATTATTTGCCATTCTGTGACATTTAATTATAATGCTATGACTGATCTACATAGTTTGAAGGGAAAAATTGCTCTATATGTCATTTAAGATTTGTATGAACACATTTAAACTGCAGAAAAGATTGCTTAGAAAAATGCAGAGCTGGCTCCCAAGAGCTCTTGATTACCTTCTCTATCAAGACCATTTAAAAAAAATCGGCTGTACTATCACTGCATAATTTCAAGGTGACCACCTGTCAAAGAGCTTCTGGGGAAAAAAGGTAAAATATCTCCCTGTCTTATTTGTGCATTTATTTTTATAAACATTTCTAATTTTCCAGAGGGTATTATAGGCTAAAATTTTAATGGGATGGTAATAGTTAGCAATGAGTAAATAACATGAATTCTCAGTTGATGTAAATTTCATGCCAGGTTTGAATGATGAAGGTAAAAGCCATCATGGAGACTGGAAACACATTTATTAGCAGATGTTCAGTTGTGCAGCAGAGATCTACATGAATAACAAAGTTTGCCCTACTTGTGTTGAGAGCTCTCAATTTCTTTTTCTTCCCAGAAAGTACATTGTACTCTGGACTGAGTTGAGTCATAATTAAGCTGTACTAAGAAAACATTCAAGTAACAATGATTTGCAAATGATCAAATTATTATGGGCTTAGCTTAGGGCTTCTCCAGCTGGAGTGATTTCTCTATTATAACCATATGTCTGTTAATAAATTTGATTCAAATGTAAAACAATTACAGATATTTTAGAAAGCGGGCAGAGCAATTAAAAACAGATAAGGTTGTTCTTGTGACTTGGTCTCAAAATAAGTGAAGAAACTAAAATGACAAAGCTAAATGCTATTTGGTTAAAGATTGCAAGATGTGATAAAGCAGTTAACATGCTTGGAATTTAATTGTCTCAGACATAGTGTGTTGACCCATCACACAGGATAGCTTAATAGAGTGGATCTTAAAACACAGAAGGCACCGAGTAGACTTCAAAGGAATTCCCCTGCTGTCGTCCTGAATTTACTTCATGAATGTTTCAATACAAGTGTAGGGGAATGATCATTAGCAAAGTGGAATTACAGAGCAGATCATTTGGGGCAAAATACCGTAGTCGACTTTCAAAAGAGTAATGATCTTGGTAAAGGTAAAAGTGAAAAAGAGAATTTTTAGGAGTATTCTTTCATAATTATTTGAAGGAAAAGAAGCTTCATCTTCCAGGAAATTTTAATCTTTCCTTCTCCCTAAATCTGCTCTTTGAGCTTTTAAAAATACATTAATCTACAATGTCCCACTGCTTCCTATCACATTTCCCAGTTTAAATTATCTGGGAGAGTTGGCTGTAGTTCTGTACCATCTTCATAAATTCATGATCTTACTAAAAAGGTTGTTACTGAAACTGCTGACCTCTCTCATCCTCACATCTTACAACAACACACTCCTGACAGCTGTATTAGCAAAATTGTAAATCCAGTAAAGAAGTTATTAATATGGAAAGGTCAGTACATGTCAGAAATGGTAAAGTGTGAATAACTGATAGAAAATTGCAAATTGGGAACTGCTTTGAAGAAGGCAAAAGACCCTTTGACTAGTTCAAATATATTTGAAATTTTGAAAATTTGTTTAATGAGCTGAATCATTATAAATCTTTTGGAAATTGATTGAGCTGTATATTCCTCTTTGAAAGGGTATGTCTTCTACCTCTTTATTCCTTCTTTCTCACAAACTGACTTGTTCCTCCATCAGGTATCTTTTTATGAGATAATCTTAATTCCACTTTGTAGAAAAACAACACGGTTTCTGGAAGAGGTAGTTATTCTTCACCAAATATTAGATTTTTTTTGAGAGGTAAATAGACATGTGGGGAAAAGAACAGTTCCTAAATCTTAAGAAAAACCACTGGGTTCTATTTTAAAATTAGCAATATGTAGAGAGATATGTAAAAATAACATAAACATTGCTTGTCATAAGACTAGTAGCCTATGACATAACTATTTATAATTATTTTTGAGAAAACTATTTTCAATATTGCGAGCAAAAGCTAAGGATGAAAGTATACTTCTGTTGGTGGCATAAGTTAATAATTGTCTATGTAAAGAAGATACCTGTGTCCGCTCTTATTTAAAGTTCTTAATTATCTGAAAGAGGAATAACCTTGTGAAATCTCCAAATTTTAGATGATCATGGTCCTTCCCAGGTAGTCAGTAGGATTCTGGTGATGAGCTTCAGAATTCTGTAGGGTAATTAGAATGTCACTATTAGATTTGGATCATTGCATTTTCATGTTAATTTTTTCACTTGCTCTTCATAATAACTTTTTGAAATTTGAATATATATGCAGGACAGTTATTGTTGCTTTTAACAGATAAACAAACTGAGACTATGAAAAGTTAAAGGATTTCCTCAAGTTCATTAAACCAGTAGGTGGAAGAGTCTGGATTGAAACAAAGGATATTTGACTCCTAGTCCAAGGCTGCTAAACAACAAAGGCATCAGAATCTTAGTGAATGTACAAGTTCACAAAGGATTTAGATAAATTCTTAGATGTCAGATTCATAACAGATTATTAAAGGTCATCAGGTGTTCTTAATATACCTCTCCTGCTTTTTCAGGGTAATGTCATGGAGGGTAACCATGCAATCCCTTAAAAAAGCCCTTTGCTATCACTGTCAGAGACAGAATCCTGGACTCTAGGCCCATTGGCCTGTCCCAGTGAGCCATTTCTCAAGTTCTTATCTTTTGGATACAGAAGCTATTACGAGGGAGTGTGAAGGGAAGTTGACTTTAATCTTAATTGCCTGCATAACAGTATTTTAAAAAATGATCTCACTCTGTAAAATATAAGACCCTACCACTACCATAGAAGTCAGGAATCCTAGAGCAGAGCAAAGATTATTAGAAAAGAAAAGTCAAGCTTGCATTAACTATGTCTTCTATCCCTCAGAATTTGCCACCAAAATACTGTTGCAGTTCCAAGCAGACCATAGCCAGATTATAGAATGCACAGTCTGTGCAACTGCTCTGTTGCTACTGCTCAATATGCATGCCAGGGCAGGCCAGGCATTCATCTAGATGCCATGTGATTTTCTTTTCTTTTTTTTTCTTAATGTTAGAAAGCTCCTCTAAAGTCTTTGTTTAAATAACCTGCTTGTGAAAACATCTTAATGCAGATTGTGGGTACAATGCATGTGGCTTCATATGTTACATGTTTTGTTAAATTTTACTATGACTATGCCATAATTAAACCAGTTACTTGACCTGGATAAGGAGTTATTTGATTCGACTCTAAGAAAACGAAACAAAACTTTGTAGTCAAAACCATGGGTTCAAGTACTGGAGCACCTGTTTTATTGGCCAATATAAGGTAAATACAACCCAGCTTCATTAGATAGTGCTTATATGTATACACTGTCATATCCTAAATCTAAATTAAGAATATATCATGCTTTCAATTGCTTGTTCGTGCAATAACTTGCGATTTAACATAGTAAAAGAAGCTATATACAAAAATTCATTTAATTCCCAACCTTCTGTAGAGGTGACCTGAAGTGGGGTGATGAGGAAACACAATTCTGAGTTGGTTTAACAGGTAGATATTAATCTGCCTCAGAATGTTACTGCTTTCCCTGATGAACAGAAAGTTCATAACTAGTGTGTGTGCAGCAGAAACTGAAACTTCTCAGATCTATATCATTGTTGAGTTTTAAACATTTCATGCAACATTTTAGCGGGTACGAACACAGTTTGTGTTCCAGGCTATAATAATTTTTGATACATTTCATGCTGGATGAGAAAGGTGATCAAAAGTATAAACTCTATGACCTGTCAAACCTCTATTCACATATTCACATCTATATTCCTGTGCACACGTGCTTTGAACCCAGAAGATTTGGATTAGAGGTTTGCCAATCCTGTTGCTTATTTACCCTGCCATCTTGGGCAAGTTATTTCTAGTCTCAGATTCTTAGTTGCTTCCTCTGTGAAGTATAAAAATAAAATCTGCTTTGATTGACTTAGCATGCCCAAGTGCATAACAAATTTCTTCACAACAAAAAGTAGTAAGAATTAATAGCATTTTTTTGGTGTTGAATATGACAGTATCTGTAAAAATATGCCAAAAACTTTCAACCATTGTGTGTATTTAGCTACTACTAAAATAATGATTTCGATTAATATTGCCATTAGTATATACTAAGCATATACACAGATAGAATGTTAGACTATGTAACATTTTAAAACTAAGTTTAAAGTATCAAATGAAAAAAATTGATTTATGAATAAGTGTATGTGTGTATATATAAATGTATATATATACATATTTGCTATTATTTAGCATATGATAAAATAGCTATTCTAGAAATCTTAGTTTGTGATCTTAGGCAAGATACTTTACTTTGTTCATCTAAAGAGGTTTTTTTTAAAAAAAAACTTGTCTATTAAATGGAGATTAAGACAATTGGTATTATAGATTTATGAAGAGAATTAAATGAATTAAATGAAGCCAGAATATTTAGAAATAGATCTTCAATAGACTCTCGCTAATTATTAATTGAATATGTATCAGACAGACTTGAACAACAGCTAAGTTCACTTTTAAAACATTCTTTTATCTCTAATATATAATGTTTCACAAATTTGTCTACATGTAAAAAATAATATACATATCAGAAGGAATAAAGTGATGTGTCTTATAGTTAGAGTGTATGCTTTTAAGTATGGAAGGCGTGACATTGTTAATTTTCCATTAATCTGTGGGCAGGGACGGCACATTTTGAATTTTGTGATGCTATATGTTCCCAAGAGCCTGGCATGTGGGAATTTTTCAATACCTATTGTCTGATGGATTCTTAAAAATTAAATGATTTTAAGAGTAATGCTGTCATGGAAAGGAACAGTTCATGGAATCACCTGGGGTCATCCATAGTTCTTGGGGAACATATTTTTCTACATACAGTCGTTGCAGAAATCCAGGTTGCTATTGCCTCCCTCTGTCCCTACGGCATGGCATCCTCTTCCCATATCCTCCTTCCCCAAGTCATTCTCTCAATTGGTCGAACGCATTCTGTTAACCGGGAACTCTGCTTTAGTACTACATTCTCAGGGCATAGGAAACAGCACGTCTTCTTGTATAATCCAAATGGAGCATCTCTAAAAGATGTAATAGTAGCTGCACATTCAGCATGGCTATCCACGGGAGAGAAACAGGAGTGGGAAGGTGTCAAGAAAAGCTGACGTGAGTCTGCTTTTCTTTTCTTTTTAACTTTTTGAAGTTCATCAAAGCTTTATTTATAAGATATAAACTTGCATAACACCGAAATGTAAAAATCACGACAGTACAGTACTGTAGCCATTACATCAATGCAACTATTACATAATATGAAAGTGTTATAATGGCATGGGAAATGTTCATGAACTGTGAAGTGAGGTAAAAAAAATTACAATGCTTATTAATATCAACTTTCAAAAAGTACCCATAAAAACACATTGAATATAGGTTGGCCAAAATATTAACTGTGATGTTTTATTACAGATTATAATAAACTTCCTTCATATAATTTCTATATAGCCTAAAATTCACATATATTTATTTTATAATCAGAATATATCATTGTATTAAAACATTGTGCTGTACAATTTCACACATCAGATTATTTGATCTTCTAATAATCAATGTCACAGTAAATTAAACTTAAGTAAATAATTTTTTAAAATAACTGATATACTTGAAGTGTAAGTTAAAAAATAATATTTTATTTGTGAAATGTGCTCAGCATTAATCGTGTTGATAATCATTAAAAATTAATAAATTATCAGGTATTTTCTGAATTATTAAGCACAAAATTGGCATATGTTGGAGATGAAATAATTCTGATTTTGTTAATTGTGTCTACTAATTTTCTCTTTCCTTGTCCCACTAACTCTAAAATATTTTTTAAAATTAAAGTTTTAATTATTATTGAGTTTTTAAACTACTGAAGATTTTGTGTTGTTAACTTAATATGAAAGAGTATTCTAGAATTATGGAGACTAACAACGTATTATGACTCAAATAAAATGTTAGGAGCTTCTTGGTTTTAACATTCTTCTTGTGGAAGGAGTTTCCACCTAACCATTGTATCAATTTCATCACCAAAATTTCCCAGTTCCTGCTCTTTAGAGAGTTCTAAGAATACCAGCTTCAAGGTAACCTGAAAGAGGCTGTATTCTTCTAGTGAGCCTGCTTTTCATGTGGCTTTTCTGAGTCAAGCTCTCTCGTTGCTTCAAAGTTGCCAAGTCAGGACACAGAAATATACTTGGATCTTTAAATACTTATTTTATGTTGTTTTTAATTTAAGCAACATTGGCAAGTTCCTTTTCTTTTCCCCCCATAAATGTGTTTAATTTCACTTAGGTCTATTTCATTTAGGTCCTAAGCAAAAGAAGAACCATGTGCTCTAGCAATGAGATGTGCTGCCTCGGGCTTGGAGGAATTTAATCATTTATTTGGATTCACAGATAGTTGCCTAGTCAATAAACTTTGATGTGGGAATGTAAATGATTACATTTGAAGATTGCATATGAACAATTGATAATTATGCCTAAACTTTAGTATTTCTGTGAATACTTAAAAATATATGTGAGAACAGAATAATTTAAAAACAAAACTTGCAACTTTGCTCTTCTAATTAGCTTTCCATTTGAAAAGTATGATTCCTGAATTATTTGAAACAAATTTTTTCTTCTATAGTAAGAGGGTTTGTTTATGACTCAAAATGGCAGGACACAATTTAGGAGAGGCTAGAGCTGAAGAAACATACACAATTTATGAGCTAAGATGCTGAAAATAATTGACAACAAAACTACTGCCTACTATGTTAAGCATCTTTTTCTGGGGATGGTGATTAATGGAATCAGATCCTTCTACCTGGAGACCTCTGGTGGACAGGGTACAGGAATATAAAAACACTTGTATCAATAATGAATGGAGTCTATATAAGGCATTTTCATGAAATGTGTGAATAATGACTACCAAAATTACTGCCAGTATGCGTTCAACAGTTTTATCCTAGATTTTCTCATTATATTTCTACAAAGGATGAACTAACTATTAAAGTCTCACCTGGCAAATGCGCTATTTGAGAGGCTAATTAATTTGCCTATGGTCACCCATCTTACAAGTAGTAGCAGCAATACTCAAACTCATGTCTGCCTGATTTAGAGCCCATGATGTAGCCACTACTTTACAGTGTCTCTCCAATGACTTGCTCAAGATTTTAAATAGTAATGACAATAAATAATAACTTGAAGTGAATGATGAACATTAGCAAGATTGAATTGAATTAAAATGTATACTAAACTTCACTTAGAGTCAAACATTCGACTGCAAAATTGGTAAGATAAAGACATCTGAGTTAGTAACATTTCATGTAAAATGGAGTTAAGGAGGTTACAGCAAGTTAATTTTATGTTAGCATTGTGATTTAGCTTCCCAAACCTTACCCATGTATCTCTCCATGGGCCTGTTATTGGATTTTGTGCAGGATAATTTTTCAATGTGCAGAAGAGTCTTTGTTTGGAAAGAGACACAGTTTCCACCCAATAATGCCAGTAATACACTCAGGCAATGAGAAAATGATTCTACATTTAAAACATTCACTACTCCTGCAATATCATGATTAAACACGGCTGAGTTAGTAGACATATGCTAGTCAGAAAAAAGGAAATACTATGAAAATTTCACTTTGAACTGGCCAGAAGCTATTAAGGCTATTTTATCACATTAAAAAAACTGCCAAAAATGTCCAGAGAATAATTGATTCGTTTGTGGGATTTTGTGAAACATCTCAGTACGTGTATAATATATTTTTCTTTTTTGCCTTACTAGTTTTCATTGACTTTCAGTCACTTGCCACCAAACCATTCTGACTAATATGCTAGCAGAAAATTCCTAAGACTTAAAACAATGTACCACAAGAAGTAATAAAAGAATTGAACAAATGTTGACAGAGGACATGATGTTTTCCAAAATTTGACGAAAAATATGGCTTAGGAATTAGACTTGTATTGTGGACTCCAGCTGGTAAAATTGATAATAGTGGTTAGATGATGAAAAAATTAGAAATGGCTAAAAATAAAAGAGCTATCTTGAGAGATGGGGCCTTCTTTATCACTGTATGTTTTCAAGGGAAGGTAGCCTTCTGAGATGTCTATAAGTAAGACAGGAGGTTGGATTACTGAGGTCTCATTCAGCAATTTTAGACCCTATGCTTCTATCTCTTTTGGGCATAAGGTCATTATAGATTCACTTCTTCTTCTTTTTGTTTTTCATAAAATGTTCTTTTTTTACTTCCACTTTTTCTGAATAACACATTCTCTTGAAGACCTATTTTTAGATTCACAAAAACTGCATAGATTTAGACAGAGATCAAAATATTCAAGCAGCGCATCAGGGTCCACAGAGCTTTCTGTACCTGAAAAGAAGAAGAAAAAAATCCAAACACTTTATTAGCAACTGTACACTTGCCTTAGAACACATAGGCTTAGCCTGCTGCGTTCCCATCACTTAGTTTTCCCCCCTCTGGGGAGGCACTCAAAGCCAAGCTCATCAGGACTGCAAAACATTCTGTGAAGGAACAAAGAGTTCATGGTTAATAAACTGGTCCAGCAGGACTAGCCTGCTAATGGGAAACTGGTCTTCTCTAACACTCAGGTGAAAGATTTTTTTTCCTGTGCTCACAGCCCCCTACTTTTTCTTATTTAACAGAAGGAAAATCTCTTTTATTACTATTAAGTTCTCAGGCCATGAAAATCTCCTATCAGAATCACTCTAATTCTGTGACACACAGAATTGGCCCAATTGTTCTGCAATCAGTAAGGATTATACAATGTTAAGACACTGTCTTTCTTACTTCCCCTGGCTCAGGGTTCACGTACTCCTTTAAATTTGTGTTCACCTGATAAAGGAAATAAAAGAAGACATCATGAGAAAATTGGCTTGTTAAAATTTTTAGTATTTCACCTCTAGAATAAGTGCCTGAATGGAAGAACTTCGATCTTAGGTCATTCTAGGAATAGTTATCTAGAAAGCAGATCAACCCTGCTTGCCTTGCCTGTGAGAGGATGCTCCCTTATTAATTTCACCCTGCTTTTCTATTACCACCTTTCCTTTTGGCTTACCTTGGACTAACTTTTCTAAAAGAAGTTCTGTGGACTGTATTATGGACCCTCTGTTCTTCTCTCTGTTACACAGATCTTCGTGATGCTTTGTTTTTTTGATATTATTTTTATTAGAATTTTACTGAATGTTTGAATTCTGTATCATCCGTTGTTGATTTCTATAAGCTCTGTGGGTCTTGCTTCCTTATTCTCTTTCCCCGGAATGCCCTGCCACTGACTAGCAACATGTAATTTATCAGTAGTAAGATTCCTTTCTTTCTGTGATAGTTGCAGCTGTATCCTCGTCAGTGCTGGGACCTCAGATTCTGCTATTTCTAGACTTGGACACCTCTGGTGTGCTATGTATTGCCATTGTAATGCACATACCAAAAATACTTTTCCATCACAAATTTTAGACTGCAGAGTTCTGGACTAATTTCTCACTGCTTTAGGCATGGACTTCTTTCATTGCCAAAAAAAGTTTCAACATGTATCCTAAATACCGAAAATAAGAGCATTAAAATTTTAATAGGAAATAGTTACCTGTCCTATGCGGCTGTCTAAAATGAAATACAAATATTTCTATATCAACTACTCATCCTCAGATGGATACAAAAGATCAAATGTTCCATCTAAACTAATCAGTACTGCCTTCATTTGTCAATAGTAATACTATTGTGTCCAATGCTCCTTAATCCTGGTAGCAACAACAGCTAGTACTAACTCCTGAACCCACACTCACTTTCTGATGAACACATTGAGACAAAAAATGGTTAAGTATCTTGCACAAGCATTAGGATCTAAGTCGAGTGACAGCTGAATCCAGATCCTAAGTGCACATATTCTCACCCAAGTCCTTTTTTATGGCAGGGGTATGCCAGAGGTGTTGGAAAGCAGCATTCCATTTCGTTTTCAGTGCCTTCCTTCTTTAGTCTGATTTATTTTGAATCTTAAAATTTTTTTCGTCAGAAATTTCTTCCATCACTAGCTTGTATTTTGGCCTAATTGGGAAACTAAGATGTCTCCCATAGAGAAGTTTCACTCACTTTAAATACTTAAGACTTCTAGGTTAACAATTGATTATGATATTTCATTTCTGTTATGTAGCTAGAAGACTAAATAGCATTCAAAGTAGTTAGTAGATGTGCCAAACACATATAAATGTAAAAGGCCCAAATGATACACATTGATATGATTAATAATTATTAATTAAATACAGAGAAGTGGAGAAGATCAATAAGGAAAGCTCTTGTAGGAAGGTAAATTAGTACAAACTCTATGAAAAACAGTATGAAGATTTCTCAAAGAACTAAAAATGGAGCTAACACTTAATCCAGAAATCCCACTATTGTGTACCTATCCCCCCAAAACAAATCATTATATCAAAAAGAATCTTGCACTTGTATGTCATTTGCAGCACTATTCACAATCACCCTGAGTGTCCATCAATGAATGAATGGATTAGGAAAATGTGGCATATATACACAATAGAACAGTAGTCAATCATAAAAAAGAATGAAATCATGTTTTTTATTTTTTGCAGCAACATGGATAGAACTGAAGGTCATTCTCTCATTTTTTTAAAAGTCAAAATCTCTGTTGTACAGGCTAGAGTGCAGTGACACAATCATGGCTTACTGCAGCCTGGACCTTCTGGGCTCAGGTGATCCTTCTGCCTGAGCCTCCTGAGTAGCTGGGACTACAGGCATGTGCCACAATGCCCAGCTAATTTTTTGATATTTATAGTAGAGATGAGGTCTTTGTTATGATGCCCAGGCAAGTCTAGAACTCCTGGGTTCAAGAAGTCCTCCTTCCTTAGCCTCCCAAAGCACTGGAATTACAGGCATGAGACACTGCACCTGGCTTGGAGCTCATTATCTTAAATCAACAACTCAGAAACAAAAAGCCAAATACCTCATGTTCTCACTTATAAGTGGGAGCTAAGTAATGCACACACATGGACATAGAGTGTGGAATGATAGACATTGGGCACTCAGAAGAGTGGGTGGGGGGAGGGATGAAGAATGAGAAATTACTTATTGGGTACAATGTAGATTATTTGGATGATGGTTACACTAAAAGCCTAGACTTCACCTCTGCACAATATATCCATGTGAGAAATCTGCACTTGTACCCTTTCCATTTATACAAATAAAAAAACTGAAAACATTAAAATTTTATAATATTATTCAGAAAAGAATTTGGATCTGGTTTTTCTAAAATACAATATCATCACAAAACTTCTCCATGAGTGTTTCTCTTGGAGTATTTGGAATTTGGGGAAAGTTTACCATTTGGAGTTTGAGAAAAATATTGCAGCATTTGGATTGGAACAGAATCCTCATAAATTCCTGAGTTTCCAAGATAAATAACATGGCCTCAGAGAATTTTCTTTCTTTCTTTTTTTTAAATTTATAAACATATTTTTTATTTTAAAGTTGTGGGGTACATTTGAGGGTTAGGTATACAAATATGTATCATTCAGGCACCCTTGCTGATAATCCCACTTCCCTTCCCCTCCCTACTACCCCCCCCCATAGTTTCCCGCCACTGTCAATCCTTTTCTTATAGTATTATGATAGATGTTCAAGGTCTACTATATCAGTGAGAACGTGTGATACTCATATCTTTGTTTCTGTGAGAGATCACTCAGTATTATAGACTCTAGTTCCATCCAGGTTGCTGCGAAATTCATGATTTTGTTCTTTTTTGTGGCTGCATAGTATTCCATCATGTATATGTACCACATTTTTTAAATCCAGTCCTCTTTTGATGGACAGCATGGTTGGTTCCAGGTTCTTGCTATTGTGAACAATGCTGCGATAAACATACGTGTGCAGGTATCTTTTTTTATAGAGTGATTTGAGTTCTTCAGGGTATATTCCCAACAGGGGGATTGAAAATTTTCTATACCTCTTAAACCGTGGAACTATCTACAATGCTGCTTTTATTTCAGCTGACTTCCTGGATGTATAAAAGTGCTGTACAGCCTAGCAGGAGAGCTTTGCCCATTCCAAAATTCCCTGTCTAGTGGCAGCTGAGTCAGTCAGACTGACTATTCTGGGAGCATTTTAAAATCCATTGTTTTCGAAGGTTGGTCCTAAGATGCTTTGAGTTAGGATTTCTTGTGCTGTCCTTGTGGTTCATTCACTGTTAGTACTTATGCTAGTGTCTAAACATTGCCTTAATTTTTAAGCAACAGCCAAACTCTACTTAGTGAGTATGAGGCTTATATTTAAGTTATATGTTTCTCGATTTCATCTCTGGGGTCTTCATTAGCAAGCGGAGTCATTGTCGTCAAGTCCACAGTCAAGAGTGGACATTTGAATGACTTGTAAGTCTTGGAACCAGGACTATGAATTCTCTACATTAAATTTGTGCTTTTATTAATGGCTCCTCCTTCAGAACATAGGTGGGAAACCACAGATTCTGTGCAGATGAAGTAGAAGACACTTTTTCCCATTCTACCTGTGGGGGGTGGTGTAACTTTGTTAGCTTGAGGGTTCATTTTAGGTAATTTGGAGTGGAATTACATAAATAAATAAATAAATAAATATATATATATTTATTTTTGGTTTTCCTGGGCATTATAATTCCTATTCCCAAGTCTTTGTAGTCTCCTGGTGCCCTGGTGTTTAGAGTACTATAGAATTTAAGATTGCTGGGTTTCAGTGAGGCTGGTTTTTTTTGTGTAAACATAATCAGGGCTTAGATCTCTGATTATAGTAGATAATCTTTTTCTTAGGGAACATATACAGTTCTTTTGTTATTCCATGTCTTTTTTTTTTTTTTTTTGAGATGTTGTGGGGACTGGCTTTGATTACAGTTTAAATAGAAAAATGCAAATATACTCTACCATTCTGACATTTTCCCACTAAGTATTCTAGAGCATATATAGTTTAATTCCTAATTAACTGAAGATAATATTTTAAGTAAGTTATTGTCATGAGAATGAATGGGTTCAGTCCTAGATGTTTCCTATCTAATCTTTTTTTTTTTTTTTTGAGTTGGAGTCTCACTCTGTCACCCAGACTGGAGTGCAGTGGCTGCTCCCGGCCACCGCAGCCTCGACCTTCTGGGCTCGGGCGATCCTTCTGCCTCAGCCTTCTGAGTAGCCGGATTTACACACACGCGCTACCACGCCTGGCTGATTTTTTGATTTATTGTAGAGATGAGGTCTCGTCAAGTTGCCCAGGTGGGTCTCGAACCTGCGGGCTCAGGCAATCCACTCACCTCAGCCTCCCAAAGCGTGGGATTACAGGCTGAGCCACTGAGCCCGGCTATGTACTTATTTTTGAGTTGAAGTCTCACTCTGTCGCCCAGGCTGGAGTGCAGTGGCATGCTCATGGCCACCCCAGTGTCAACTTGCTGGGCTCCAGTGATTCTTCCGCCTCAGCCTTCCAGGTAGCCGGAACCACAGGCTCGCACTACTACCACACCTGGCTAATTATTTTATTTTTATTTTATTTTTTGAGTTGGAGTCTCACTCTGTCTCCCAGACTGGAGTGCAGTGGCACACTCCCGGCCACTGCAGCCTCGACCTGCTGGGCTCCGGTGATTCTTCAGCCTCAGCCTTCCAAGTAGCTGGAACTACAGGCGCACGCTACCACGCCTGGCTATTTTTTGATTTATTGTAGAGGTGAGGTCTCGCCAAGTTGCCCAGGCAGGTCTCGAACCCGCGGGCTCAGGCAATTCACTCACCTCAGCCTCCCAAAGCGCGGGATTATAGGCTGAGCCACCAAGCCCGGCTTATTTTATTTTTGAAAGTAGGATTTATTGAGAGGACAAAAAAGCTCCCATAGTGGGATGCCTGAGTTATTATATTTTGAGACAGGGTCTGTCACCCAGGCTGGAGTGCAGTGGCACAATCCTAGCTCACTGTAACCTCAAAACTCCTGGGTTCAAGTGATCCTTGTGCCTCAGTCTCCCAAAGCACTGGGATTACAGGCATGAGTCACCATACCTGACCTCATTGCTAGAGTTTTTTATTTTTTTATTTTATTTTTTGAGTTGGAGTCTCATTCTGCTGCCCATGCTGGAGTGCAGTAGCACACTCATGGCCACCCCAGCATCGACCTGCTGGGCTCTGGCGATTCTTCCACTCAGCCTTCCAAGTAGCCAGGACTACAGGCGTGCGCCACCATGCCCATCTAACTTTTTTTATTTATTGTAGAGACGAGGTCTTGCCAAGGTGCCCGGGCTGGTCTCTAACCTGCAGGCTCAGGCAGTCCACTCACCTCAGCATCCCAAAGTGCTGGGATTACAGACTGAGCCACTGAGCCCAGCCTCATTGCTGGAGTTTTTAAAAGCAAATCTTAGCCATATAATTTCACCTGTAAATATTACAATATGTATCTGTAACAGATAGATTTTAAAAACTGATACATGTATAGCTACAGTTACATACAGAAATATTTACATATACATGTGTATAAAATAGTATATCACACATATAATTACTTAGTCAGTCGAAAAGAGCCTAAAAGCAAGACACCCCAGTAGCAATGAGCATACCAGATCTTGGTTTTTGTTTTTGTTTTTGTTTTTGTTTTGATTTGAAGTCTCACTCTGTCGCCCAGGCTGGAGAACAGTGGCATGTTCACAGCCATTGCACCCTTGACCTGCTGGGCTCAGGCCATCTTTCTGCCTCAGCCTTCCAAGTAGCTGAAACCACTGGTGCTTGCCACCACACCTGGCTGAGTTTTTTATTTATTGTAGAGATGAGGTCTCGCCATGTTGCCCAGGCTGGTCTCGAACCCACGGGATCATGCGATCCTCTTGCCTCAGCCTCCCAAAGTGCTGGGATTACAGGCATGAGCCACCATGCCCGGCTTCTTTTTCTTTTTGTTTGTTGTTGTTTTTTTTTTTTTTTTTTGAGTTGGAGTCTCACTCCGTCGCCCAGACTGGAGTGCAGTGGCCGCTCCCGGCCACCGCAGCCTCGACCTGCTGGGCCCCGGCGATCCTTCCACCTTAACCTTCCTAGTAGCTGGAACTACAGGCGCGCGCTACCATGCCCGGTTAATGTCTTGATTTATTGTAGAGATGAGGTCTCGCCAAGTTGCCCAGGTGGGTCTCGAACCCACGGGCTCAGGCAATCCACTCACCTCAGCCTCCCAAGGCACGGGATTACAGGCTGAGTCACCGAGCCTGGCTTGTTTTTTTTTTTAGTTGGAGTCCCTCGCTCTGTAGCCCAGGCTGGAGGGTAGTGGCACG
>CAUYQG010051253.1:0-38571 GCA_963574415.1 Tarsius wallacei | reverse complement strand
TTTTTTTGAGTTGGAGTCTCACTCCGTCGCCCAGACTGGAGTGCAGTGGCCACTCCCGGCCACCGCAGCCTCGACCTGCTGGGCTCCGGCGATCCTTCTGCCTCAGCCTTCCAAGTAGCCAGAACTACAGGCGCGCCCTACCACGCCCGGCTAATTTTTTGATTTTTTGTAGAGATGAGGTCTCGCTTGCCCAGGCGGGTCTCGAACCCGTGGGCTCAGGCAATCCACTCACCTCAGCCTCCCTAAGGCGCGGGATTACAGGCTGAGCCACCGAGCCCTGCGGCATACAAATTTATTAAACATGTATACACAGGATTCTTCAGAACAAAGACCCAATTTCCCAATAAATAACAAAAGTGCATATACCATCTTGAAATTACAGAAGAATGCAGACTCAGAATATGTCCAAATAGCAGATTTTAGTGGCAACATAGATAAGGGGAGGAAGAAAGGAAAAGGCTTGGCTAGCAAAATGTTGACTTGTTATGTTGATGAAGCCTCTTAGTCATTTTAAAAAATCTTTTATAACTGGTCAAGGTTTTTAGAGGTAAGACTGGATTTTCTGTTACAGTGGAGGTTTCATTCAGCATCAGAGGGAGACACAAATTGGTTAAATCGAATGGAAGATGGACCAAAGCCCCCCCAAAAGAAAAAGCACAATTTACATATATTAATAGAGATCTATGAGCATAAGGAAAAATTACAGCTAGTTGACAAAAAAACCTTGATCTTCGGCTATGAAATCCCAAAACAAAACCCCAATCCAGGTCCATAACTGAAGATGGAGACGAAGCTGAAACCTGCTCTTTGCTGCCAGAAAAGTGGGAAACTTCCAGAAAAAGAGTTCTACAGCAGCATAAACTTCAGGTCTCAACCACAATTTTGGGAGATCAGAAATCTCTGGAGTGAGAAGCCCTAGACCTCACCAAATCGTACCATTAGAGCAATAAAGAGATCCAGCTGGTACCATGGCCCTGACAGCAAAATTTCTGCAGGCAGTTTTAGAGGTTCCTTTTGCTAAGGTTGAGGACATGTCCAGGGAAAAAGAATTATAAAATACAATAGTGCCAGACTCGGTGGCTCAGCCTGTAATCCCGCGCCTTTGGGAGGCTGAGGTGAGTGGATTGCCTGAGCCTGAGGGTTCGAGACCCGCCTGGGAAAGCGAGACCTCATCTCTACAATGAATTACAAAAAATTAGTCGGGTGTGGTAGTGTGCGCCTGTGGTTCCAGCTACTTGGAAGGCTGAGGCGGAGGGATCGCCGGAGCCCGGCAGGTCGAGGCTGCGGTGGCCGGGAGCTGCCACTGCACTCCAGTCTGGGCGACGGAGTGAGACTCCAACTCAAAAAAAAAAAAAAAAAAAAAAAATACAATAGAATCTGTGAATTGATTCTTTTCCCCAAGTGGGTTTTGAGACTTCCGTGTTTAAAGGGGGATAGAGCAGGCAGTAGGGAAAGGAGAAAAAAAAGGGGGGGTGGAGGGCAGGCAATCAAATAAGTGGTTACATTCTTGTGTAGGTTTTGGTTAGTACTCAGTGAATTTACATCTTTCATATGAAAAGACGGGGTAGCAGAATGGTCAATTATGTGTTCCTATGGTTCTCAATAAATATTCTACATTTTATGTAAGATAAACATACAGAAAAATGGAGTGGTGTCAATTGTGCATCTGTCTCAGGGTTAGCAAAGGAGAAATTTGTAGTCTTGTTCTTGTCCCATCCATTTAAAATTAGGATGTTAATTTACAGTGTCGGGATAGGATTCAACAAATCTCTAGTTCAGGGCTAGTCCACAGGGGGCACATGTATCTGAAACATTCTGAGGCCCACATGAAGTTTTCTTATGAGCGATTTGTGAAAGAAACCATCTAGGGAGATATGCAGCCTTCTCTCTGGCAGCTATCTGTTTGGGAACAAAAGCAAGATTTTGTTTTATTTTGTTTTGTATTATTCAGTTCCAAGCTTAACTTTCATTTCCACACAGAAGTTTGAGGTCCTGAGCTTCTGTTTTCTTTTATAATAATATTGCAAGGGAACTTCATTTTGTTAAAAACTATATTAGATTTTTTTATGCCTGTAGTTTAATATGGTAGTGGTCATCATTTTGCTTTGCAAAAATATTCCACACGAAAATATGGTCTATAGAGTGCTATGCTATTCTAAAATGTTTTCTGTTTAAAGATCAAATAGGTCATTATAACAAAAAATAATCTAGTGATAGTACTTGGATGTAAACATCTGTTTTCACTTTAATGTGATAAACATCCAGAGTTAGAACCAATATTTTCTTTTAAGATATGAAAATAGTTTGCTTTGAGAATAAAGAATGGAAATGGAAAGAGATTTTAGTCATCTCAAATGCAAATTTACATGCATGTAATCTTCATTTGCATGCATGCATTTCCAAAATGGCTTTATGTATTTGATGAGTATGTCTAAAAATCATTTGGTATAGAAAAGCATCTGCTGCAAATACATAGGAATATTATTCAACTTGAACAGAAATTTACTACATGCATCAAATTGACATTATAGAGGCTGTAAAACAAAAAATAATAAAATATCGTCAAATAAATGCATTTGTTTAAGGATACTTTCAATGATAAATGTAGCCATGTAGAAAAACATTTCACGCATCTGTTTTGATCTAAATTTGCATATATCCTATGTATTTTGCTTTTTATATTCCATTATTTTTAAAATTTGAAATGACAAGATAATTTTTATATTGTTTTTGGCAAGACTATGTGTTTTATGTTTGATGTGTTCTTTAGTTCTTAACTCTTCAGTCTTTAAATCTCAATATCTCACTGTTGACACTTACATGTTCTATAAAACGTTTGATTTCTTAACCAGCAAACAGCAATGTCAACTCGTTCAAATCCAAAATATTGTGTGACGATGAAGAAAAGTAGAAATAAAGTTAAGAAAACAAACAAACAAAAATTGATACAAAAAATAGTTGTTATTTCTGAGTGGTAGAGTTATTACTTTAAAATGTGTTTTAAAAATGATTTCCCAAAGTCCTGTATTCAAAATAATCATATCTTTATTGTATCACAAATAGGAAAATTTGTCTGATTTTAAATTATTTCTTTTACTTGGGTTATTTATAATTTTATATGAATGATTTATGTAAATACTATAAGAGACAATCCTTTGTGTACATAGTTAAACGTTAGGATTTTAGAATGCACACAGCTGGCAAAGATACACACGCATACACACAGATTCCAAACTGAGTGATAGAAGTCGTATTTATTATAAACATTTATAAAAAGGAGGTATCATTGAAAGCAGTATTGGTTTAAGAAAAAGTCATAAAAAAATAAAACTCACTTGTAAAAGTTCTAACAAAAAGTTAGTAAAAGTTCTCAATTGCAGGCAAATATTACCCTGTTCTACATGGAGCAATGTGGAAAAACGGAGCATTGGTCTGAGAGAGAATATTTTTTATTTTTAACTCTATCCCATGTTATGTAATGTAGATTGTTAACAAAAAGATGCCCAACTCTGTAAAATATGTTAAGATAGTCTATTCTTAACCAAACCTGAGGACCTAGGCTCAGAAACACTCATTGTCAGAGCATCCTGAGAACCTGTGCCCACTGTGATTGAATGATGGCTTGGTTATATACATTTTAGGATGACAGAAGTTACAAGAAACCAAATAACAACACATGTGAGATTTTAATTGGTTTGGTCCAGTAAGAAGGGACATTTCCAAGTGGGGACTTTCAGGTTATATGTGGACTCAAAGATTTCTTGACCTGTGATTTGTTGTTCCTATCTAAGGAATATTGGAAATCAGTAGAGGAGATGTTTTGTTGAGATAAGGAGGCAGACAACTCCAGGTTTGTTGACATTTAAATGAAATTCTATATGTGGCAAACTTCAGAAAGGATAACTAAGTATCTTACAAAGTACATGGCATCTGGGAGTCCCCAAGAGATGACTTTGCAGGACGATAAAATGCTTTGATTTTCTTTTTTATTTGTTATGTGATATTATGCCAGAGTCAGATTGGAAAACAAACTCTAGTATATACGGTAATAGGGTAATAAAACCCTGTCTGGTGAGTCCTTATCAGGCAATGACTCTAAACCTCTTAGGAATTTGGATAAGGGAAAAAAAAAATCAGGTTTAATTCCAGGATAGCCAGATTATTCTTCAGAGAAGAGCATGCTATGCCAAACTGGTATCTTTATTACAAAAATGATGAAAATCCAGAGTTTTAAAAACGGAATCTCAGCCGGGTTCGGTGGCTCAGCCTGTAATCCCACGCTTTGGGAGGCTGAGGTGAGTGGATTGCCTGAGCCCGCGGGTTCGAGACCCGCCTGGGCAACTTGGTGAGACCTCATCTCTACAATAAATCAAAATTAGCCGGGCATGGTAGCGCGCACCTGTAGTTCCAGCTACTTGGAAGGCTGAAGAGGAAGGATCGCCGGAGCCCAGCAGGTCGAGGCTGCGGTGGCCAGGAGCGGCCACTGCACTCCAGTCTGGGTGACGGAGTGAGACTCCAACTCAAAAAAAAAAAAAAAAAGTTGAGATAGATAATTTGGGAGAGCTCCTGAATGAAGGACTGTCAGGAGCTTAATAAGGAAGCTATTTCAAAGAACAAGTAGAGATTATACAAAGCTGAAAACATGAATTGCCAATGATAATGCAGAGAAAGGAATACATTGAAGAAATGGATTGGGTGTGGATTAGGGAGAAACAGGAGTCAATAATAACTGAGGTTTCTAGCATACTAGATTCAGATAAAATAGAAATGGAAATAGAAAATACAACATAAAATTGAGGAGAAGATAATGATTTCTGTTTTGGTTATGAGAAGTTAGCACTCTCTGAAGTCTGTGGGTAATTGCTGAGTGAATTTGGAGGCTGTAGGTTCAGATATTGAGATATTAGCTTACAAACTATGATGTTGACAAGCTCATCTGGAGAAAAAAAAATAGAGAGCAAATGAAAAGGAGATTGATTGGACAATCCTGGTGGCGACTACAGTTAGGAAAGCTGTCAAGAAAGAAGATGGAGAAAAATATTTAGAAAGATAGGAAGAAGGTCAGAAAAGAGCATTATCATTAAAGCTATGAAAAAAAAATCATCAGGGGGCCAAGGGGCAAAAAGATTGAGGAGGATGAGGCCATTAATTTTGGTAACTATGAAGTCATTGGTATCTTTACAGATAGCACTTTCTATAGAGTGGTGAGGACAAGAACTGCAGGGGACTTAGTAGTGATTATGGCTGTAAATGATGAGAAATAATAGGAGGTAGAAGAAGGTGGTATAGATTTGCCTTAATTGATATTTAGAAATGGAGTAAAAGGGATATCTGAGGAAGTATCATAGAAAGGTACAAATTAAAAGAAAGATAATTTGGGAAGAAAGAGAGGCCTGAGAATGTTTTGGGGGGCTAGAGAATAGAGTCCAGTGAAGAAAGAAAAACCCTTGGGCAAAGGAGAACTTTGGTATTTCAGTGGGTTGAAACTAAGAAATTGTTAAATATTCTCTCTCATGATATAAAGTCATGCATAGAATGATTTGGGTATTAACAATTGCTCAGAGCGTTACCTGTATCACTTAGTATAACTTAAGTTTTCTTTCAGAAACAATTTATATCCCCCAAACCAATGCTTTAATGAAGTTTATTTCTTGTTCTACATCATATTTGTTGTAGGATGGCAGGGTCATTCATAACAATCATTCGGTGACCCAGCGTAACAGAGTCTCCATTTTGGTGAGTACTTTTGCAATTGCTACATCGGAGAAAAGGGACATCATGAGTTTTACACTGGTTTGTATAACTTTCTCACATAAGTGACATATGTCAATCCTGTTCATATTTCATTTTCATGCTAGTCACATAGCCACCTGACTCCAAGTAGACAATCTTCCCAGGTGTCTGAAAGGAGAACCAGAAAATTTGTGGATGTTTGTGATTATTACAGCATCACCTTAAAAACTTGAAAGACATATAGAGTTCAGAGGATGGATGAGGGAGCAAAGTGTGTTGAATTAATTACTTTGTCCAGTGCTATTATGCTTCTTAAAATGCATATGATATTGAAATCCTCTCATAGGAACACCTATGAAAGGGAGTTCTTTATAATTGTTTCTGAATGTTTCTAATAAAATGAGACAATTGGCATTCTCTGATATATTAGTTATGGTTAGTTTCATCTGTATGTGACAAGAAAAAAGAATATAAAGAGGCTGAAATAAGATACAATTTATTTTTCTCTTATAAAAGTCCAGATAAGAGGTTCAAGGCCTCCATGGTCATCAAAGACCAGGTTTCTTTTACATATGTCTCGCCATTATCTTCAATATTTAACTTCCATCTTGTGGTACAAGATGCTGTTCCAGCTCTAGCCATCTCATCTGTATACCAGGCAGCAGGGTGATTCCTGAAAGTTGTTTTTTTTACCTTGGCCAGAACTTAGATAACTACAATGAAGGCTGATTTACCTGGTCTTTGTTATGGATGCCCCTATGCTCAACTAACACTTGGGGTTCCATATCTGAGTAAGAGGAGCAACTTGGCTTCACATGACTACCCAATTTACATACTTCCTCATCCCTGTGTAGAGGAGTCCTCCTTTTTGAGTTGAGATTTCCTTCAATTGTCAGCAATTCTTAGCATGAACAGAAATCGGGGAGTCCATGCTCCATATCAGAAATGCAGTGACTCATTTGAAATATATACATTTTTGGAATTAGCCTCTTTTTTGGAAAGAAGCAGAATTTGAAAGAAAATGAGCGTTTGTATTTGTTTTTGTGCCGTGTAAGAGATGTTTTTCATCTTGCATTGTGTGGTAGTTTCACCTAATTCAAAGCTCGTGGTGGGAAGTGATTGTGGACTTGAAAAGGTTTGGCCAATATTTTCAGTTAAGTATGAGTTTAACTAGCGGTGTCCTATATAGAACTGGGCTGCATGTGGAGCTCCTGCTATAGCACTCAAAAGAGATAGTACGTTTTGGAGAGTGATGGAGATTCTTCATTTTTGCTTTACTCCCATTATGGGAGCTATAAGATGGAACACAGTTTGTCGCCAAAAGAGAGAAGAGATAAAGCGCTGTGGAACTTCAAAAGCAGGAGAGGTTGGCAGCATCACTTGACCCAGCATTAGACCTGGCACAGATTGCAGAAAACAGTAGAGATCTTTTACTTCAGACTTTTGTTTTTCATGTGTACCCTGTTTGAGTCTTTCAGCTTCATACACCAGATGCTGAATTTAATATTATTATTGTGTTGGTGGTAGCAACACAAATTTCAATTGTAGGAGAATGTATTATTCAAGTTGCATATGAGATAATCCTTGCCAAATATGCATGAATTAATCATGTAGTAGTCCATGGCCTGATGGAGCTCTGAGTCAGGGAAAGTAAGACCGTCGTTAGGAGACTGTGATGACTGATACTCCTAAGAATTTAGGGTGCTTTTTCTGTTGTTTTGTACCTTAAGCTAATGATGACAAAACAAAGACATGCTTAAAGCTGAAGGTTTTCCATCTAATTAAAAATTGGATCATAGTCTAATTAAAATCATAAGAGAGTAAAGGATGTGTATAAGTCAATGTTAAGTACAGAGAAAAGAGCAAGAACACTGTCCTTATTTTCAAATTAATATTTCAGTTTGCTTCCTTCTATTATCTTTAAATTTCATCTAGTATTACCAGTCCCTCTTGTCTGTTAAAGAAAATTTATTTTCCTAGGATGTTTGTCACATTTTCACCGTTATGGTTTTATAATACAACTCAATACCATGTATTTTCTTTTTGTATTCCTCAAATCCTTTTTTATAATTTTATACCCTTTTCAAATCATCAAGTTTATCTGGATGTTAGATGGCCCATCTTTCCTACAAACAAGAATAATTTAAGAAAAGATCTTATAACAACTTACCCTGAAATTGATGCACTATAGTTTATTTTTAAGTCATTTTTTAAAATGTATGTGATACTATCCATATTAGAAAGAAAACTGCTGCAAATAAGATTTTATTATAGGATGCCAAACCATTTTTTAAAGTTTAAGGATGTATCGTCTTAACATATTTATTTATCCACAGCTTATGCTTGTTTTATTTTAAGTGTATATGCATTAATAAAAGATAACTATTGTTTATGCCAAATCATATCTTTTTTCCTTTATACAGAAGGGAAGCAAAGCAATCTATTATTTTAGATAGCTGTTTAGAGGGGAAAAAAAGATCAGTTATTTTATAATATCAGTTTGTTAGAGGCATCTTAACAAAAAATTTTGTACCAAAATGGATAGCACGCTGTGATAGCAGATTGCAATCTCCACTGAAAGAATTATGAATAAAGTCAAACAATTACCAGAGGATATCACATTGCAGGATAATGTCAAGCACCCTGTTCTAAAACCACATTTGCAGTACTCTACTTTAGGAAAACCTTTGATTTGGGTATATGTACTTGTTAACAGGATGGCACAACAAATGGCCCAACTCCCAATGGAAGGAAGTATTAAAAAGTGGACATAGAATAGAGGAAACTTTTTGTTCAGCTATGAGAATGAAATCTGACATGTTCCTGGGTAAAAGTGTGCTCTTTATTTGTGTTTGTTTGTATGTCTGTGAGTTTAAGTATTGTGACTGGCATTTTTCATAAATCTCAAAGGAAGTTAATAGATAGATGCTAAAATGTCAAAAGGGTCCTGAACTGTAAGACACAGTTACTGCAATATCAAGATTTTCACAGATTTTGTTTGAACAGGAGAAATTACTGGCTCTTAATAAGAATGAACTAAATCCTAAATCTCATCTCTCCTTTGCTCTTGCTTTTGAATTAATTGGTTTTGGCTTGGCAGAATCACAGTGCAGATCATAAAGAATGAAAGGGCTTGGCATGTACCATGTTTTCTCCACTGCATTAATCGAACTGTAAATGAGATTTTGGTCAATAAAATAAAGCATGCTGCCCAGAGCACACCAAGAGAAGCATGAGAGAGAGTCAAATGCTTAGTAATGTGAAGAATGTGAATACAACTTAAAGCTGTTTCCATAAATCAATTCAAATGAAGTACAGTATGTACTCCTTGTTGATCTATTCACTGATACCATTTAAAAAATTCTCAGGCACACCAAAAAAACAAATTTCGAGACCTTGATGTGCTTTCCTTCCCCAAACATGGTTGATATCTCCAACACTGCCCTTGGCATATTTTATCAGGATATCAATATCTGTGTTGATTATTCTTTCAGTGCCCTGGGCTCTTGATTTTTTGACCTCTTCTTCTTCTATAATCTTGTCCAACAACCATCTTCAGCTTGCTTCTCATGAGTATACCGTAGAACTTGCTTTCTCCATAACTGTTACTCCTCAATAATTTTAATTTTAAATAACCCTCTCTCACACAACAACCTCTTATTTTCCAGCTCACTTCCACAGCACCCAGACTTCGACAATCTTTATTTTTTTTAAATCATTGGAACTCAAAATACAGTGATTTTCACTTGCCTGCTCTCTCCTTAGTCCTCTCTTCCTAGTTTAAAATCTGTGATCAGTCAAAAATCATCCCCTTGCCTGTATATTTGACTCCTTTCTCTCATTTCTTCATACTCAATTTGCAAAATCTCACCTCAATCCTGGTTAAATTCCACTCTCTGCTTACTCTGTGGTGGTATCTGCACTGCTCAATGTGTCTGGAGAAAAAGACACACCTTGGTTGACTAATCCCACTTTAAATTTTTGATTGCTAACACAGGTGGAATGATGTGATCAGGAATTACATTATGCATCCCTCATCTATTTCCTCTTCTTTTTTCCTTTCTCCTAGGTGACAACTGCATACCTTCTCATTTCCTAAGACCTCAAAGCCCTCTTCCCTTTCCCCCTCAACTGATAGCATTTCTCCCTTCACGGAGAAAATAGTTTGTTAAAACTGTACTCCTTGATGTTACTAAATCTGGTGGTTAACTTTCAGCTGATCTTCTTGATAACTTTATCTTTCTTGAAACACTTTCTTCACTTGGCTTCCATGACACCACACTCTCCTGGCCTTTCTTTGACCTCACTAATCATTCCTCCCAGTCTCTTAATATTGGAATGCCATGGATTCAGTCCATGGCCCCCTCTTTTTTCCCCTGCTTTTCATTCTTTTGTTGTTGCCATCCAATCTCATGGCAATAAGCATCAACTTATGATGAATTTTTGAGTCCTATATTTATTGTTGTAGCTTGAATGTTTCCCAGAACATTAGGTTTTGTATCTGTTTGCTCGCCTGGATTTTTCCCTTGAAAATATGATAGGAATGTCAATGTTAACATGCTCAAAACCACTTAATCTACAGCACCCCCCTTCAACCAAACAAGCATGTTCTTCCCCCAATGCTCCCCATTTTAGTTAATGACAAGGCCACCCATCAAGTTTTTCATGCCAAAAATGTTGTAGTCGTCTTTGAGTCTTCTTATGCTGACACATCCCAGAGCCAATATGTTTGCAAATACTCTCAGTTTTACCTTCAAAATGTATACAGGAGGTCATCCCTTATTCCTATTGCCACTGCTTCTATACTGGTCCACTCTGCTCTCATATCTTGCCTACATTATTGCAATTGTGTTCTAACTATTACCTCTTCCCCTCTGGTCTATATTCATCAAGCAGACAGATACTACCTATAAAATCACAATCATATTGTGTTGTTCTCCTTCTCAAACCCTGTAATGGCTTCCTATTTCACTCAAACTAAAGGACAAAGTGGCTGAGAAATCTTCAACTCGACACACCTCCCATTTGCTCTGTGGCCTCAATGTCCACTTCTCTCCTTCTCACCTAGTCTGCTCCAACCACACCAGTTGCCTTGCTATTCCCATAAAACACAGTCATGTGTTTTGGGATCTTCACAGTCTCTTGCAGGTCCTTCTGCCTAGAAAACATCCATTTCCTCACCTTTTGTAGATCATTCCTCAAAGGTCATCTCTTAATAAAACTCATCTTGAGAAAATTGGAGCCTTCTTCCAATGCTTCCTGACTCTATAACCCTCTATTTTCTATTTGTCTTCAAAACACTTACGTCTTCCAATGTGTGTCTGTGTGTGTATACACACACATACATTTATATTTTTTTCAGTGCCCCATTCAATGCAAGTTTCAAGCAGGTTAAGACTTTCTATTTTGTGTATTTGCTTGTTTTCACTGTTCAGTCTTCAGCACCTAGAGCAAAACCTGGTGTATAGCAGGTGATCAAAATAATTATTAAATTAACTAATTAATAAGTTCAATGCTAAGCTCTTTTGGGAAAAAAGATGAATTTGACAGTATTAATCTAAGTCTATGGTATCCAAATATGGAGCTCTGTATACAATTTTAGGGCCACCTTGTTATTGAAGGCAAGGATTAACTTCTGAGGTATCCAAATCTTTATAAAGAGAAATTTATATGCTTTATTGATGTCAGTTTCTTTGCTGCTTTTGATTACTGTCTTGCAACATTTTTATAGAGCAATGTTTCCAGTCAGAAACCTGCTAGCAAATAAAATCTCTTTAATTGATTTTTTTTTCCCCTCACCAAAGAAGATTTAAATGTCCAAGTGTAACCTCTTGGCAGTTTTGGGCTTATGAGTCAAGACTCTTTCCTGTTTATTTCCAGATGATCTTATTACACTTGCTCCCTCTATCAAATTTAAGGAGAATTTAGGCCCATTCAGTGGGAACTATAAGGCAGACACAGAAAATCAATTGTTAGCAAACTGCTTAGGTGATGACGGCATGTCCTTATCTGGGGGCGGGGAGATAACATTATTCTGATATACCAAGTCACTGATCAGCAGAAACTGACTATGTCTCTTTTTATTACACAAACCAAACAGAATTTATGAAAAGCAGCGACTATATTTTCTTAAATCATGTGTCTCACTGTGACACTTTTCTTACAGTTTGTTCTTCTCTTGTTCACAGAATTTTCCTCATTAGCCTAGTTATTCTCTTCCTCATCTTCACTTCTGAATGGCTCTTATTTGTGCACATTAACTCAGAGTCAGCCTCTTGTTCTCTAGAACAGATGTCTCTTTCCTATTTTTCAATTTGGAGGTCCTGGTGCCTGGGGCAAAATTTGCTAGAAGGCTTTGAGTACCTCAGGCTCATTTTCAGAGGTAGAAAAAAATGTTCTCTTGGGTATAAAAAAAAGTTCTCTTGGGTATTTATTTCTTCCAAATGCCATTGTTCCTCATACTGTCATACATTTGTGAAAAAAGTTCTGAGATGCTTAGATTTATTATTTCCAGACTAGAAAAACGGGGAAATCCTTTCTTAAGGGTCTGCCAGTACTTGGTTAGCCATTATCTTTGATTGCCAATTGACTGTTTTTATTCTGTTCTGCCATCAGTTACTAAAGATGGTGAATTCTGCCTTTATTCTGAAAGGGATTCATATTCTATATCTGCTTCTGCTGAGCTATGTATACCTTTTCATTCTTGCTTCTCTGTTACAGTTGATTTGGGACACTCATCTTTGTAATATCCCAAGTTTCTATTAGCACAGATTTTTTTTTTGGAGGACCAGATCCTGTATTACTTGTAGCATCAATCTACTATCTCATAGGATATCCACCCTGGGATGTGGTAATTTGGAGCTTTCCACGTTACACAACTTGGTTTATTTTATCCAGGATAAAAGAAAGTCATATAATTTCTGAAATACAAGCATTAAAACTTCCTTCGGGATAATTCACTAGAATTATTTAATTCCATTCTACATCCTCCTTCAGCATCCTAACGTTCAGGAATATATATATTTTTTCCATCCTGGATCTTACCCTTAGCATTCCCACCACTCCCAGGAGACTTCCTGCTTCGTATCTTATACTAACAGAAATACTTTACCTTGCTCTAGATGTTGAGGCTTGAACAGTGAAAACAAACAAATATACAAAAAAGAAAATCTTAACCTGCTTGAAATTTGCATTGTAATGGAGGCACTGAATAAAATATATATACCATGGCAAACAGAAATACTTTACCTCTCTGCTTCCGTTACTTTTTCCATTTAAACCTCCATACATTTTAAAATCCATTCTCTTATGAAGATTTTTTCACCTTCTGAAGTGATAATTAGTTAATTTGTCATCAAACAACTCCTTCCTGTTAATAAAAGAAAGTCATAGGACATAGACTCGTTCACCCAGGACCCTGAAGACCTCCTTGAGTAATAAGTGCATTTTACTAGCAATCTTTTACACCATGCCCTACTTTTGCTGTCAAAACTAAAAATTTAACTAGTAGTAAAAATAATAAATTTTACTATGTAATAATAATTTTAGCATTTAGCACTTTTTAACCACCAAGCTCTCTTTGAAACGCTTCATATTCATTTTATTTTGTTATCTTCATAATTACTCTAGGGGGGTAACAGCCATCGTAAACTTCATTTTACTAACGAAAACTGAACTTAAAGTGATTAAGTAACTTGCCCAAGGTCACACAGCAAGTTTGACATATCTTTTAATCCTCACAATTACCCAGTTGGCTGGTGCAGAGAATTTAAATAATTACCCATGTGTCACAAAACCAGTAAGTAGCAGATTTAGCATTCAAAGTCAGTCTTCTGATTTAAGAGACTTTAGATTCTTCTATGACATCAATGTCTTTATTGTATCCTACCAACCTTGTAGAAAGTACTAAGGCTCCTTGAAATCTGTTGAAAAGATGAGAAACCTGTACCAGTCATCCAATGCCATAATAATGCCATGTCACACTTAATTGCAAACTTCAGGGGACACACACACAATACATGTTTATTTATCTCATTAGTCTGCGAGGTTTAGCTGATCTGGACAGAGTTAGCATGTGTTTGTCTGAAGTCAGCTTTGGGTCATCTGGGCAACTCTGGTTATCCTGGCTGGGCTAGTTCATGAGGTTGGCTTGCCACTGCCAGCAGATCTAAATAGTCTCAGCCAGAATGACTGCAGTGACTTGGCTATGTGCCATGTGTCTCTCGTTATCCAGCAGGCTGATGTGGGAATGCTTTCATGGAAATCTTAGAGGAGCAGAAAAGCCCAGTCACACAAGCACTTTTCAACCCTCAGCTTATGTTGCATATTTGCTAAAATCTCATTGGCCAAATCATGTCACACAGCTAAACTCAGAATCAGAGTAGGAGTCATCCCCTAAGAAGTTTATGGGGAAGGTCATTAGTACATGAGAGGGTAGAGAATTGAGTTATCTTTTTTTGCAAACTACTTCAGTGGTCTAGCAAATTTTAAGCAGAAACAGAAAAGGATCTCAGTAGTTCTTTGAGGCTCACTCCTCAAGCAGACCATGTCTAAAAAAAAAAAAAAATCAAAAATTAACATTGTCTTTGCTATATATTGTCACTGCTTTATTATATATAGCCTAGTGGATCTAGGCTGTAGGAGCCAAGATTTACTAAAATTTGAACATGTGATCTCTGGTGACATAAATATATGTAAACTCTTAATTAAAGCCATAGAATATGCTTCAAATTTGAGTAGTGCCAAAGCAATGTTGCCTGAATTTATAATTCTCTTTCAAATAGAGTGTTGGCCCAACTCACCCAGTGCCTAGTGGTTTAGAAGTTTGTTTTCTGGAATATGATGCAGCTGTTCTCTCTGAGCAAAGGTCCATGGGGAAAGGTGGATAAACACATAAAGCTTCTGAAAGCCATCCCAGATCCCTGAAAGTCAGCCACAGCTTAATGTCTGGGTCAGAAGTATAACAAAGTTAGTCTTGGTAATTGTTCATGAGTTTTCAGAGAGACTCATTATCAGCACTCACAACCTGGTTTCAGTCCAATGGAGCTTTTGAGACTAAATTCCAAGCAGAATCAAAATACATGAGAATAAAAAGCTCAGCCCAGAGAACTGATGCTTACAACTGTTATACATAAGGTATTTCTAAAACCAATTAACAGAGTTTTATTTCTCTGATTTACCAAAACACAAAAGCATTCAAAACTACTCGGTCTTTTCCCCTAATTCCTAAACACACAACAATAAAACAAGCACATACACGTTATGTACTCTGAAGTTATATGACATGTGTAGCCCTGTTGTGCAAATGACTCACAAAAATCACTAGTTCTAAGAATCTTCTATTTCCTCACAATCATGTTATGGATTATTGTCCCATTTATCATACCTATTCTTTGTATTTTCCTTTCTAGTTATTTCTCTTAAAGATCCTCATGATTCTGTCCTGGACTCCTTTAGATCTTACTATAAACATCCCCTTGAAAAATCTCTATCACTCCCATGAGTTTAAACACCATCTTCTATAGTTTTCCAACTGTTAAATTTGTATCCGTGATCCAGTGACACAGCAAAAGCAGAACAGTGAAGAAATCAGTCCCTAATGTAGGCGATGAAGAGACATTCACTGGTAGATAATACAAAATACGACAAAACAAACCTGAAGTTAATCTTCTCTTTATATCACCATTTTCTGAAAACTTTTAGCAATATCATTGATAGAATACTCTCTGGGGAAAAAATCTTGTTGGATTAAGTTCTAAGTAATTGTTATGGCTACTGTTTTCAATAATATACATGTGGGCTTCAAATTAGTACTTTTGAATTTCATACCTCTTATAGAGAATTCTTGAGAGAAGCAGAACCATTAGGAAATAGATATGCTCATATATAAAGAGATTTGTTATAAGAATTGGCTCAATTTGAACTCCTCAAATTAATCTATGAGTTCAAAACAATCCAACTCCAAGTCCTAACAGGAGTTTTTTGTTTTCTAACAAAGTGGGTCTTAATTACATCTGGAGTACAAGCTATGAAAAAACAAACATAACATATCTGGGAGACTACAGTTATGGGGGTTATGTTTCTGTCAGATATCAACATAAACTATAAAGCTGCTATAATTTTAGTATGATCAGTGGAACATACTAGAGACTCTGGGAAGAAATATATATATGGAAATTTACTGTATAGTTAAGTGAGTATTTTAAATCAGTGGTCAAAGAATTGTGTATCTGACACCATTAGATGTCTTGCATCCTCTTATCGTGACTTCTGATTGCAGCCCTGCCTGGGTACATAGTTCTGCACAGCTTTTGACTTTCTTGCAAGTATGTGTTGAATGTCTCTGGCTTCCTGCCCTGAGACTTCTCTGATAATCCTGTATGAGTTACCTTGACCCTGATACATGTCATGTGAAGAGGGGTGGGGGATAATGGATAAACATTTCTCTGTTTTGTGTCTTGGGTGAATGCTTCTGAGCCACGTGTTGTAGGGCATCACAGAATGTCCCACAGAGTAACTCGTCGCCTGACATTGTGGCACACTAGATAACACCCAAATTGGCTTTCAGCCCTTCTCTGTTGATGCCTGTCACCCCCCCTCCTATTGCCTGAGAACATATTCCAAAAATATATATAAAATATGTTTATGGCTTCTGTCCCAGGTTCTGCTTTTGGGAAGAACCCAGGCTAAGTCAGATGAACTATGCAACAGAAGGTGTTGAGAAATTGTGCAATGGAAAAAATAACAAAGGTATCTACACATAAACGAATACCAGAAAGGTTAACTATAATAATAAAACAAAAGAAAATATGAAAGTATTTGATACATCATCAAGGTGGAGGCTCCTTCTTTTTCCTTCAACTTTCTCCTGTGTATTTTTTTTAGGCTCTCTTTGCTTTGTCAATGTGATTTCATTTGTTTTATTGTCCAGATATTTGTCAAACTATCATATTTCCAAAAGACGCCTTCTCATTTTCAGTGTTGTTACAGATTAATTCTCTCCTATTCACGCCCTTTGTATTACAATTGAATTTTGGTGGACAGTGGAAATAAATGTGCATATTTAGTCTGCTATGTGAATGAATCCATACTATTTTCAATTTTGCATTAGTTACATCTATTGTTAACAGTAGAGAGCTATATTAAAAAGCCTAATTCAAGAACCTCTGACAAATGTAATTGTATCAAATTATGAAGATTTCTACTCAGTAATTAAGCTATTGTCGGTTGTGCTCGTGAAATAAAAGTGTCATCTGATGTTGCACTGTCTTTCTTACATTACATTAGAGCAGGAAGGTCCTAAGAGATCATTTAGTCCCCAGATGTCCAATGTATGACTTGATCACCAAATTAGCCTATGCATCCTTGTTGTGACTCCCCTCAGAGTCTTTCCATTAAAAAAAAAAATTACACAAGTTAGAATTCATGTGCTAGTATCCTAGCAGTTCCTAACCACCTACCTATATTGACCATTTAAAATTGCCTATTGGCAGACTATATTACGTAGCAAGGGTTAATTATTATGTGGTTTAATTTAATTTAATAACATTTTATAAAGAAATTATGAACAAGTAGAGTAGGCATGCAAAAACTTCCATGTGCATTTGACTGAGGTTTATTTGTATATAATATGTCCATGCTAACCATACATCACTAAGCTCATCATTATATAACTTAATAAGGCCTTCGCTCACACAGATATATGCTTAATGGCTCATTTTAAAACATTTTATGTTTCTAAAAATCAAAGCTATTCGTTTAAAATATATCAATATTGTGACCTTGAGAGTGAAATAATTTCCCCAGATCTTACTTGTAGACCTGTTCTAAAGCCTGTATTTTCTAGTTCAGAAAAGCTTCCTCTTTTGCTTTATATATGTAGACATAGTTTTCATTTTCTTAGTGTTAAAAACATGGAATCTAATTAAATAGAGAAAAGCATAGAACAATTTAGGCTGCTTGATTTTTCTTTTAACTTTTTCAAAAATTTTGAAATAACCACAGCTACTAAAGAAATTAATTGCAGGGACAGTACAGAGAAGTCCCCTATACCCTCTACCTGGTTTCCTGCAGTGGTCACATATTTCATAACTACAGCACAATATCAAGGTTAGAAAATGATGTTGGTGAATAGTGTGCCACATTATAATATGTACCGATTTGTGAGACCAGTGCAATCAAGATAGAGAACTCTTCTGTCACTACAAAGATCTTTATCCTGTTTTCCCTTTATACTCAATCCTCTGTCCTCTGACCATTTCTAAACCCTGAAATCCCTAATCTGTTTTCCACATCTATAATTTTATCATTTTGCGAATGTTTTTCAAATGGAATCATGTAGTATGTGGTCTTTTGAGATTGACTTTTTGCTTTTTCACACAACATAATATACCTGAAAATCATCCACGTTGTTGCATGTGACCAATAATTCTTTTTATTTTTGTTATTGCCTGATATGGTTCATCCTTTTTATCCCATGATGTGAATACAGCATAGTTTAACCAGTCATCCGTTGAAGGACACGTTGTTTGTTTAGTTTTTGGCTATTGCAAATAAAGCTGCTATGAACAATTGTGTACAGGTTTTATGTGGATATAAGTTTTCATTTCTCTAGGATAAATGCCCAGAAATGAGATTGCTATGTTATATGGTAAGTGTGTGTTTGGTTTTTAAAAGAAACTTCCTAACGTTTCCATTTTACATTCCGTAAACAATATATGAGGGATTTCGTTTCTCAGGATCCTTGCCAGAATTTGCTATTGCCATGATTTTTATTTTAACATTTCTGATAGGTGTGTTGTCATATTTCACTGCAGTTTAATATGCATTTCACTGATGGGTATTGATGTTGAATATTTTTTTTCATGTGCTTATTTGTCACATGTAGACCATTTTCTTTATATTTTGCCCATTTTCTAATTAGATTGTTTTTTTCTACAGTTGAGCTTTGAGAATCCATATGTATTCTAAATATAAGTCTTTTGTCAAATATGTGTTTTGTAAATATTTTCTTCCAGTCTGTGACTTGTTATTTTATTTGGTTAACAATCTTTTACAAAGCAAAAATATTTAATTTTGATGACATTCATGTAACCAATGCTTCCTTTTGTGGAGCATGTTTTTGGCATAAAGTCCAAAAACTCTTCCCAGGTCCTGAAGATTTTCTCCTATAAGTTTTTAACTACCTATAAGTTTTATAATTTTATGTTTAATTTAGATAATTGGTTTATTAGGGTTAACTTTTGTGTAAACAATGAGGCTTAGCTTCAGATTTATATTTTTGGCTATAAATATCTAATTGCACCAGTCCCAATTGTTGAAAAGAATATCCTTCCTCCATTAAGTCATTTTACGGTTTTGTCAAAAATCAATTGGTTGTACTTACTAAGCGATTTCTGGGTTCTCTATTCTATTATATTGATTTATGTGTCTATTTTGCTAATCACCACACTGTGTTGAATAGTTAGTTAAATAATAAATCTCAAAATTGAGTGAATGAATGAATTTCCTTTTTTAAAAAAATATTTTCAGCTCTTATACTTCCTTTATCTTTCCATATATATTTTATAACAGTCTTATATCTACAAAAGGATCTTGCTGAGATTTTGAAAGGCACAGACTTAAACCTGCATATTTACTTGGGGGAAAATTGCCAACTTTACTATGTTGAGTATTTCAATCTATGAACATGATATGTCTTTTCATTTGTTTAAATATCCTTTCATTTCATCCATTAACATTTTGTAGTTTTTAGCATACAAGTCCTACACATGTTGTGTTAGATTTGCACCTTTCTTTCCTACTATTTTTATGACTGTAAATAGTATTTTTAAAATTTTAGTTTCTACATATGATTGCTAGTAAGTAAACATAATTGATATTTGTATTTTTATCTTATAATTGTGACATTGCTAAATTCACTTATTAGTTCTATAAGGTTTTCTATCTTTTTAAAAAATATATAGACTTGTTGAAATTCCCTACATAAGTGATCATCTCATCAACAAACTGAGGCAGAGTTTTTCTTCCTTTCTGATCTATAACATCATTCATTCATTTTCTTGCCTTGTTGAACTCACTAGAACTTCCGGGACTATATGGGATGGTGGTGGTGAGAATGGATACCATTGCCTTTTTTCCCAAACATTGAGGGAAAGCATTCATTCTTCCATCATTTCTTATAATGTTAGATGTGGGCCTTCTGTGGATGGTCTTTATCAAGTTGAAGAGATTCCTCTGCATTCCTATTTTTCTGTAATTTTTTCTTCTTTAGCCTGTTAATAGGAATAGATTGCTTGATTGACTTTCAAGTATTATGTTAGCATTATATGCCCAGAATAAACTCCATGTGATCACAGTATACATAGTTTCTCATATGTCACTGAGTTTTATTTACTAATATTTTGTTAAGGACATCTGTTTCTAGGTCCCTGGTAATTTTCTTTCTCTGAAGTCTACTTTATATATTTCTATAGTCACTCCTGATTTCTTTTGATTGATGCTTGCATGGTATGTGTTTTTTCATCCTTTTGCTTTCAACTTACCTGTATTATTAGATTTGAAGTGAATGTCTTGTACACAGCATCTAGTTAGGTTATATGTGTATATTTAAATCTATTCCAATATATTTCTTTATTTTCATTTAGGACATTTATATTTAAATGTAATCACTAATATTTTGGGACATATTTCTTATTTCTGGCATTTTATTATTTGTTTTCTGTTTGTTCTGCTTTATACTTTTTATTTTCTCCCTTTGGAATATTTGAATACATTTTAAAATTCCATTTTGATTTTTCTATAGTGTTTTTGACTCTTTGTCTTCTTTTCTGTGTGTGGTTGCCCTGGGTATTACACTGTATATGCATAACTTATTACAGTCTACCGGGGCTGTCACTTTAACAGTTTAGGTGAGGTATAGAAATCTTACTTCTCTTTACATTTCTTTACCTTTTCTCATTTACAACATAATTATCTCTAACATTTTCTCTGCATATACTAAAAATCAAATCGTTCGCTATTATAATCTTTGCTTTAATTTTCCACATAATTTTAAAACTTAAAAAGACAAAGAAAGTCCATTGTATTTGTGCATATATTTGCTTTTCTGTTGGTCTTTTTTTCTTTCTGATGTTTTAAGACTTTTTTATTATTTGCTTCTAATTATACAACTTTCTTTAGTTATTCTTTTAAAGTAGATCCACTGGTGACAAATACTCTGTTTTGTTTTGTTTTTCATCTGAGAATGACTTATTTTCCTTTCATTTTTAAAGGATATTTCACTGAATGTGAAATTCTGGGTGACAGCTTATATATTTCAGTACTTGAAGAATATTGTGTCATTTTATTCTGATCCACATAGTTTCTGATGAGAAATATGCAATAATATGAATTGTTTTTGTCCCTCTTCTCCCTTATGTAAAGTGTTACTTCTCTAGCTGCCTTCAAGATGGGTTCTTTTCTTAAGTTTTCACCAGTTTGACTGCAAAATACCTTGGCATGTATTTATTTTGGTTTATCCTGATTGCAGTTCACTCAGATTCTTGTATTTGTAAGATTGTGTCTTTTGCTAAATTCAGGTAAATTTCAGCTATTATTTATTTAAACATTTTTTCAATTCATTCTCATTCTTTTGTCCTGGGAATTCAATGACATTAATGTCAAATCTTTTGTTATATTTCCACAGTTTTATACATTTCAATTGTTTTTTCTTTTTTTCTGTTATTCAGATCAGATAATTCTATTTTTCCATCTTCAAGTTTGCAGATTCTTACCTGTATCTTCTCCATTTCTGTTGATTCTATCCACTGAGGTTTATATTTGATTACTGTATATTTTAGCTATAAATTTTCCACTTAGTTCTTCCTTATGTCTTTTATTTCTTTGCTGAGACTTTCCATTTTTTCATTTGTTGCAAGCGTACTTTTAACAGACTGCTGAAGCATTTTATGAAAATTGCTTTAAAATTCCTATTAGATTATTTATAATCTGTGTCACTTTGGTATTGTTATTTGCTGATTGGCTTTTCTCACTCACATTTTGATGTTCTTGGTTCTAAGTGTGACAAGCAATTTTTGAGCAAGAACGACATTTTAAGGATTATGTTTTTCTGGCACTTCTTTAGTGGGGAAGAGATGTTATCTTGCTACTGCCACGGGAGAGTAGAAGTCTAGGTTCTTCATTTGGTCTTCATTTACATGCAGGGAGCTGCTGGTTACTACTGGGTAAGTATGGTTGTTAAGGGTCTTCACTAGATCTCTGCTGATATCACAGTGGTTGGAAAGGGTGTGGGTGTTTTGTTTTTTCATCTCCACATGGTCTCTTCATATAACACTGCTAGGGGGTGCCCTCATTACTGCTGGGTGGTGAGGGATGTCTCTACCAGGCCTTCTCTGACTTTACCCCAGTGTGAAGTGGAAGAGCATCTCATTAGGTAGGAGTAAAAATCCACACTCTCCTTCTTGTCCTGATGACACCTTGGGACTGGCATTTCATGACCACCTAGTGGGGATGAAAGTCTCAGTTTCTTACTTGGCCTTCTATGATACACTTCAGGCTTTACTATATAACCTGAAGTGAAGTTGAAATCTGGAGCAGTGGTACGGTGATATAGTTTTTTTCTATAGTATTTACTTGGAATAGACTATTATTGTGTAAATGATTTTTTAAATTGTGCTACTTATTTTTCTCTATGCTTATTAGTTTTTCTGGGTTGCCTATTTCTCCAGGGCTTTTGATATATGAGAAAAAAACAAAATGAAGACATCCCACTGATGCTGTTCCAGGAGTCCCCAGGTCCTTGGCTGATTTGCCTTCTTCTTTTTATTTTTTTAATCTTCTTTTGTTTGTTTATATGTAAATAGTCACAAATTTTAACTATACTTAAAAATAAGCATATGTCTATATAAATTCTTAACAATCCAGAAAATCAAAGAAAAACAGTAATAATCATCCCTGTCGCTTAAAATAGTTTAGATATTTTCCTTTTTCATTAATAACGTTGCCCATATAATTATTCAGAGAAGAAAAATCAAGTGATCAGAAGCCACACTAAAATATCCAACATGCTTATTGTTTAAAATTATTAACAGACTATCATATGCATTGATTATTGACTAAGCCTACAGAAATTCCCCACTTCTTTTTACTGGCTACATATATAGATGCTCACTTTTGCTTCTCCTAAAGTTAGGAGTACCATAGGATACAGTCCTGGTTAGTGTGACATAAAAATTCTGACAATTAAGTGCTACAAATTCATTCTACAAAAAGTGCTACTTCCTCTCTCATTGCTGAAAATTACTACAGTCACCTTCGAAGTACTCCCCTCGGGAAGATATGCACTGATGCTAGATTGTTAAAGCAATTTTGGAACTCTTTTTCTGAAATGACCATCAGAGCTGTCATATTATGCTTGATGTCATGAATGCCACCAAAATGTCTTCCTTTCAATATTTCCTTGATTTTCTGGTAAAGAAAAATGTCATTGGGAGCCAGATCAGGTAAGTAGGGAAGGTATTCCAATACAGTTGCTTACTGGCTAAAAACTTCCTCACAGACGGTGCTGTGTGAGCTAGTGTGTTGTTGTGATGCAAGAGCTCCTTCAGGACCATTTTTGCACATATCTTTCTCATGCCAAGATTTTCAGTTAAGATTTTCCTGTTTCTCTGTCAACGTTTATTTCGTATGCTATGCTTCTCACAGTCAGTTGACAATTTTGATGCATAATTTGACTAATTTTTGTAATATTTTAGTCAGTTCTGCTTATTACTGGCCGTCCTGACCTCTCTTCATCAGTGACAATTTCTCTCCCCTCAGAAAAACGTTTAATTCTTTTGTACACTGCTGTTTTCTTCATGGCATTATCCCATAAACTTGGACTAACATGACCCTGATTTCGCTTCCAATCTTGCCAAGTTTATAACAGGAAATTTAATGTTTGTTTGTTGCTCTAATTCAAGCTCCAACATTCACATAGTGGCACACAAAAATATGCAACAACAATAATGAAAGCCACTCAGCAAGACACTGCCACATGTCAACACGAGCACATTTGTAAGATACTGATATACCAAGGTTATGAAACCATACCAGGTTGTTTGTAGAGTGCTGCTAGCGTAAACTCATGGTGGCAAGTTTGTGAACTTAATAGTCAGACCTTGTAAGGAGAGTATTGGTGACATTCTGGAAAGACTTTGACTTTTCTAGATAATGGAGGCCAAATACAGCTGGTTATAACTATTCTTTCTTTCTTTTTTCCCTGATAGCATAGATTGGCCATAGTTGCCATCTTGCAATGCTGGAGAAAAGACCATGTCATCACAGAGATTCTATGCCTCATGCCAGCAACTGACAAACTTTTTTTTAAAATCAAGGTCCAGATAATAAATATTTTGTATATTGTGTGCTATGCTATTTTTATCACAGATACACAATTCTGTTGTACTGTTGTGAAAACATTCATAAAGTATTTGAATTAATAGGTGTGGCTATGTTCCAGTACAACCTTATTTATGAAGATAGATAGCAAGTCAGATTTGGTCACTAGAAATTACCTTGCCAGCCACTACTTTATATCATTCAGCAGCTAGACAACAATTGTTTAAGTGTCAACAATTGTTTAGGTGTAGACTTTTTGTTACAGGAGCATAATACAGCTATCTTTGTAGATTATACTGCTGATTCATACACAATATGCAGTATCTCAAATTTCCCACTAGAGTTCTTGGGACAATACAAAATATTGAAAATCAGAAATTCACAGCACAGAAAATTAAAAGTGACCTTTCTAAAGACTGCTTTAAACAAATGATAGTCTACTCATTCATTTTCTATTTTTTAAAATAGCAGCACCACCACTTAGGAAGAAAATGAAAAGATAGTATGTCCTTATCTCTCTACCTTTCTGTGTCTCAGGTAATCTAAGTAATTCATAAAACCAGACAACTGTAGTTTAATAGCAAATATACTTACTGTGATGGCCAGAATTCTTTCTGTTTCTGCTTTTTTTTCATCCAGAAATACACAGGCACAAAATTTCTATATCCAGAAGAAAATTACAGCTTCCAGGAAGCAATGGGATAGCCAGTGATATGATACTGGGTGTTTTTGGAGAAGGCATTCTGTTTGCTGTTTTCCTTTTGAGGATGGAGTCCAGTCCCTACATGTACTGAGTGCTAATCAAAGACATTAATATTACCACAATATTGAGACAGATTTTTACATTGATCAAGTTAGAATGCATATTTTTAAAAGCCTAATAATACTCAATGTTGATAGGGGAACAGTGAGATTGTCACCTTACTTCTAGAAGTGTAAATGAGCACCAATTATTTTTTGAAAATAACTCAGCAATATGGATCAAAATTTTGAAGAAGTTTCTATGCTTTAATCCATTTACTCTGCTTTTAGGAAATCTTATTATGTAAATCATCACTATTCATACAAAGTTTTCTGCTTAAGGAGTTTACTGTAACGTGAGTTTAAATATTAAAAAATTAGAAACAATCTTGACATTCAACAACGGACAAGTGACTAAATTAAATGTGAGATATGCATGGAAAGAAATACGTGCATATTTACCATTCAAAAACATTTCAGTAGTAAAAGGCATGTTAAAAGTATGTTAAATGGAAAAAGCATAATATAGGTCTGTGGGAGAAAAATATTCTGATTTTGCTTTAAAACATGTCTTGTGATTTCGCTCTTTTATTTCCAGTGTATTGAGACACATTCGCCAGCTCCCTCATTCTTTCTACATCTATTTCTATACATATTTTTCATAATATCTTTATATCTGTCTGCATAGTAAAGAGGGAAGAAGGAATTATAGCTATTTGTTAACAGTGTTTGTTGTTGGGTGGTGGGATTACACATAGTTTTCATGTTTTTCTCTAATTTTTTTGCTTTCTTGATTTTTATATTTTTTGTTTTCTTGATTTCTTAGATCTCTTGTCTTTAAAAATAATTCATTCCTATATTCCTTAACTTCTTCATTAATCAAAAATATTTTTATAACTATGCATTTTATTATATGGTGGCAGAAGGTAATATAAAGATGAAACAAATATAGTCTCCTATCTTCTTATACTTACAACCCAACAGTAGAGAAAAGCTATCTGAATGGGTGAACTGGATACAGTTAGACAATGAAACACACGGTAGGTGATAAAGAATAAAATGCTATAGGCCATCAGAGAAAGAACCAAATGAAAATGTCTTCAAAACTTCATGATAAATACAAATAAATAAAATATGGTACACATTAGGAAGCATTTAAGGTTTTGATTAGCACAATTTTCAAAAAAAGATAAATTTCAGTTACTTATCATAACCTAATCTAAAAAAAATACAGTAGCTCAGAGAATCATTTGCTTATGCAAATGTCAAAACAGATAACAGACCTTCTGCTCACTTTTTCTCACACATCACAATCTTCAACACCATCTATTTCTTTCATATAATGGCAAAGGAAAATGGCACTGAATTAACAGAATCTATTAAAAAAAAACTGGCAGTGGCCCACTGGGATTCCACATTTATAACCTCTGTATCCAAAGCAACTTTTATACTTTCTTTAATTGGAGAGAGCACAGTCCATGATATACTTTGACCTTAACATGTATGACATCTCCTAAGTTCCTTCAGCCACTTATGATTATGTAAGCATTTCTACACAGGGAAAAAATCAATGTCTAATAAAACTAATTTGGCTTTTTGATGAGTATGAGCATTTTGATCCCTGTCATGGTGCAACATATTTATCTATGGACTCACAATTTTCTGCTAACATGCTTATTTCCATATTATAGGTTATTCAGTCCAGCCTAGTTCTAGAAGGGAAACTAGAATGTAAGAGCATGGTTTGAATTTACATACATTTGCATAGTAGCAGAGAAGACTTCTTTGTATGCTGGCCAATGCATTTGGATACAGGGACACATGGGGGAAGTGTCAGTTGATTTTCTGTTCTTGGTGTAGCAGTACTGCTTAATATAAATATCTATTGCATCTTACCTCATTTGGTGATGAATTGACTTGTACCATAGTGTCACAATTCTCGATCTTTATAATGTGCTTTATTCTTTGAATCATTTAATTTTGTTAGGCAGATGTGTTTTATTTCTAATGACCAAAAGAGAGTGTGCTGTTCTCTAAGAACTGCCCTCACCCTGTACTTCCCCTCCATGGTTCCCCTTTGTAGCAGTTGAAGCATGAAGTTTAATATTTTGCATTTGAAGGACGATTTGCCTTGTTTGCATTTAGGGGCTGCTTCTGTATTACTTGTTTTTTAAATTACATGCAGTCAGACTTGGCTAATCTGAATTAGTATGCAAAAATCCATGTTAGAACTAAATAGAAATCAGTATAGCAAGTCAAAAGAATACATACAGAAAAAGGTTGACTAGCTGAATCACTTTTACCACTACACTAAGAAATGGTTTTCATCATTGTAACAGCACATTAATTGTATATTCTTCCTTATTCTTACCCAAGGTTTCTCAACTTCAGCATCGTTGACTAAATAATTCTTTGCTGTGGTGGCTTTTCTGTACATTGTAGAAGGTTTAGCAGAATCCCTGACCTCAGATGCCAGGAGTATCCAAGTCTCTAGTCGTGAACATCAAAAATATATCCAGACATTGCCAAATACCACCTAAGGACCAAAATTTGCTCCAAATTGAGAATCACTGCTGCGACTCCTTAAAAATCTTAACTTACATAGGCAGCCAGGATAAATAATGTACACATTTAAATGTCTAATGTTCAAAAGCCAATTAAGGATGCTATGAAAGCATCCTTACATAGGAAACTCAGATTACCAGGAACAAAGTTTTTCCTAGTGTGTCTTTCTGAGAAAGATCTTTGTAGACGCAGTTGTTTAGGAAACTGGGCTAGTGAAATAAGCCTATGTTATAGAGGCTAAGAATCCCAGATTATAGTGAAGGGAAAGTAAAGAACCTGCCTCTGAAGCTACTAGTGAAATCACTAGTAGCTTCAGAGGCAGGTTCTTTACCGGATAACTGGTAAACTGTACATGGCAACTGGAAAGTGGCTCAACGAAATCCCAATAGAAACTCATGGAGGTTGAAAAACAATTTTTTAGGTGTTAGCACCTAATGAATGCCATACATTCAGAAGATGGCTAGAAAAAAAAGGGCTTATTATTGGATGCTCATCAAGTACAAACATTAAAATTTTAACATATATGTATTTACTATTCATGAAAAGCACATATCTGAATTTTTAAGTAGTTGCTAATTGGTAGATACTGTATCTCTGACATTTCAGTCACTAAAATTCTTATTTATTATATCCACAACATATTGTGATGGATGTGGAGGAAACTATAAGAATTAATAAGTTACCCTTTACCTATAAATATCTAGGAATTCGCCACTGGCCCTAAGTCAGAACTATCCCTTTACTCTGGAGAATGTACCTCAATCTACTCTACAGGGATGACCCTACCTAAGCCAGGAGAAACACATTGCCCATTCCTTGTGGATGTTTACATCCTGGCCTTAGTAAAGCTGTATATACATATGATGTGTGTGTTGTTATATTTAAGTGATAACATAAACAAGTTTCCTGAAAAAATACAAACAAATAGAAAAAAACTATTAACTCTTCTCCCTTCTGTTTTTCTTCTTTTCCATTTTTGGTAGGGAAAACTGTGAAGAAAATCCTTTTGCTGAGCAGGATGGAAATTAAACAAACAAACAAGAAAAAACTTGAGAGGGAGATGTAATGCCGTATAAAAGAAAATGTATAAGGAAAAACACCTGTTTGGAAGAGGATTGGAGACACCCAAAGAGCCAGGCAGTGTGTGTGTGAACCAAAGGATTTGGAGATATGGGGGGGGGGGTGGAGGGGACAAAAAAAAATCAGAATTTATTTGTTTAAAAAAAGTAGTCATTCTTACATGTTTAAACTTTAATCACCTTCAAAGTATTCTGTTTGTTGCAATTCACCTATTGAGAAGATTTTTTTCACTGCTCAAAACAATTTTTGAACTCATCAGTTTTGATGCCTTTTAGCGCTTCAGCTGTTTTTTGTGTTCACCTCTTCCACATCAACAGTACGTTTCCCCTTGGGGACTTTTTTCCTCTGGGGAAACAAAGAAAAAGAGTAATAATTCGGGGAGAGATCAGGTAAATAATGAGGGCGGGGCATGGGGGTCATGTCATTTTTGGACAAAAACTGCTGAACACTCAGTGTGGTGTGGGCAGGTGCATTGTCATGGTCACCTTTTGCTACAACTTGGGTCGTTTCTTGAGAATGCAGCCTCTCACAACAACGCTAGCTGGTAAACTGATGCTGATGTCTTCCTAGCGGGGAAGCCTGTACTACAAGGGGCCCACCCTCCAAAAGATAATTCCAGATTTTTTTTTCTATTTGACTCTCCCTCTTATTTAGAGACAGGGATTTCTGCTGAGAATTATAACATTTTTAAGACAATCTGTTTATCAGAAGATTTCAACGCAATTATTAGTATTGTCAATTACTTAATAATCTAATGGAAAACAATTAGTAAAGAGTCATTGACAATCAGCATTTTTGTGGTAGGTATAGATGTCTCTGTCTATTACAGGGACACTCTGGCATCAAGTGGAAAACTTGGCTTTAGGATTGGTACCTAAAAACTCCGATTTGCATGTCTTTCAGTTGAAATAAAGTTTCCAAATGAACCTTTATTATTTGTGCCCATAGTTTCTTACTTTTAATTTTCCCTGCATATTTTACCCTTGTTGGGTTTTGATTCTTACCTTGGACTTTAAGATCTGATGAAGCATTTAACTGAATGTGCTTCCTAGGGTCACTCCCGTAGACATGATTCTGGTAATTCCAAGAACAAATGCTCACCTTTTGTCCTAACATAGGAAACTCAGATATCCAGGAACATATTTTTTCCAGTTTTTGTTTTTTCCTGCTGAGAGTTATATTTTTAGGTAGTTATTTTGGATCTGGTCTACAAGCTGCAAGAAACACACAAAGTCCTTATGACTGTAAAATTAGTGCTGTGTTTCCATACACTTCAAGGTACTCTTTAAGATTCTTATGGACAGAAATGAAACTGGACCTAGTTTAGCAAAGCAAACAAACAAATGGACAAAATAAGGTGTGGGGGAAGCATGGGAAGGATTTATTGACTCGTGTAATTGAATGAAAAGCTTATCATTAGATGGTTACAGGTACTATAAAATACAGAGGCTCATCATGTTTTCAGCTCTTTCTCTCTCTTTTTCCCCTCTTATTTCTCAGAAATAACCTTTCCGTATAGCTAAAAGTAGCCAAACCGAGATTTATATCTTGCTAGCTTCTATATCAAGAAGGATTATGTGCATCAAGTAAGATTCTTGGTTGCAAAACAGAGGCGAAATTCTTAACTTACATAAAGAGGGAAAATAAATTAATTTGATGAATATTCAATAGTCCACCAAGGAAACTCCAACCCAGTATCTTAGAACAATTAATGAGAGGTCTGGGAATCTGGGGGAGAATTATGGAGGCTAAAAATCCCAGATCACAGCACAGGAAGAGTCAAGATGATGCCTCTGAGGCTACTAGTGACTCCCCACTACTCCCAGTATTACCAACAAAATAGAAAACTGGCCCAACGTATTTTCCAAGCTAAATTCAAGGCTTTCTAAGTATTCCTGGACAGCAGCATCAGAATAGTAGAGGTCTTATGCTTGTGTTTTAATTGCCAGGGAACAGGTAAGAAGGTTATGTGATCTCTTCAGCTTTCATAATGGATGGATCCTGACTCTGAACAAGATCTACACAATGAAGATTCCATCCAAATAGGAAATATTTCAGGTGCTGTGTTGAAAAAATTGACAAATACCCATTACAGTCTATTCTTTTTAGGAAAGAGGAAGAAAGGCTATATCTGAGTATTTAAGTACATACTTGAAACATTAAGGAAGGAAGGAAATATGGGTAAGAGTCATAGTTAGTGTTTATTTTTGAGGCTATAACTGGTAGGTATAAATTCTCTTCTATGACATGCTTCATGTTTTCTTTTACTTCAGCTAGGAATTGAGTTGCTTGGAGTTAAATTATTTGTTAAGTGGGGTGACCTAGACCATAGTTACTAGGATCTGGGGGCCCTCGGTGTATTTTCTATAAGATTGGCATATTTTCTATAAGATTTCCATTAACTGTTCCTACCAAACATGGTAGTATAAAGAGGTGCCCTGGAAGCCTCTGGATTTTAATTGTGAAGTAGCAATATTTGTTTTGTATTTGACTCTCCATAACCATAACCACAGCAACAATATAGTTTTCTTGTTGTCTTTTCTCCCACTGTGATAACAGATTCAAAACAGAAAGCTCTCTCAGCTTTGGTTGTTCTTAGATAGGAGGTTCAAGTCTGTTCACTGTTGTCGTTTATTTGGTTTCACACAAATTTTTTTGACATACTTTTATAAACTTCTGGGTAGTCTTTCAATTAACTCCATACTGCTTAAGCTAGCTAATATAAGTCTCTGTGGTATTCTATCAAGAATTCTGAGTATTTCAAGCATTTGTTTCCTGGAATGGAGAGTTTTCCATTCATAGATAGACTTCATACTACTGTCTATGAAGGAAGATAGGACCTTGTTTTCCAAAAATTTCCAGACAATGAAGAATTGCCCTAAAGTAGAAAGCATGTTTATATGGTCAGAAATGCTATTGGTTTCCTATAGCTGCCGTGACCAGTTTGGTGCCTTAAAACAATACAAATTTATTATACTATGGTTCTGGAAGTCAGAAGTATGAAATCGGATTTCCTGGGAAGTGTCGGTAGGGCTGGTTCCTTCTGGAGGCTCTGAGAGGGGACAATATTTCTGTGCCTCTTCCAGGTTCTGCTGGGGCTGCTGGTATTCCTTGGCTTGTGGTCTCTTCCTCCACCTTCAAAGTATATCCCTTGAATCTCTTCTAACATTGCCATATAGCTTTCTTTCTCTTTTTAGTCAAATCTGCCTCTGCCTTTCTCTTACCAGGTTATTTGTGATTGAATTTAGGGCCTGCCTGGATCAGGATAATATCCTCATTTCCTGGAGATTCTGTAAAAGATTAAGATACTTAATTTAACCATGTCTGCAAACTACCTTTTGCCATATAAGAGAACATTCACAAGCTCCAGGGATGAGGATCTGGATATCTTTGAGTCCGTTATTCATCCTGCCCAACAGTTTCTACTCCATGGGAAAAGAAAAACAAAATGAAACAAAACACTCCAAAAATAAACACAAGTCCCACTCCCAGGGAAAACTGAATGGCTTAATTGAGTTACACACCCTTCTCTGGATCTGGGAGTGGGTTCAGGACAGTCCTGTCCAATTGACATAGAATTACTCTCCCCAGGAAATGGCTGATATTCACGAAGCATTTACTATATGCTTGACTCTGACTCTGTGCTAAGCACTTTCCTTGGATTATCTCCTTTAGTTTTCACAAGTATCCTAAAGGCAAGGAATAAAAATTATCCTCATTTCACAAATGAGAAAACTGAGGCACAGAAAGGTAAAAAACTGGTGCCAAAGTCATAGAGAAATAAGATATGAACCCAGCATTTTAATTTCAAAGCTCACATGTTTAACCATGAAGGAGAAAAATGAGAGGTTGACAGATCAAAAGATCTATGCTACCATCTATGGGCATTGTAAGTCTATTGTCACAGATTGAGTTATCCTGAAATAGAGGGTAAAATGGAGTTTGAGATGTGAGATGGTCATTGGAGATCAAAATTGGTGAAAGGTAGGGGGAGGAAACATAATTGAGCAAAAGGAAGAGTCCAACTTTGATACAGATTTGACAAACCTCAGTCAACTAGGTTAAGCTCTGGAGCAAATTTTGCCCATTAGAGAGTCCTCTATTGTTCTGCTATAGTTGGGCTTTTATACCCTTACCTTGCTCAGTCACTAATGTGGGTTGTTGTGAAAAAGATATAAATTTGGGCAAGCTGGCTTTTAGCAGCTGAGGCAGACCCTGAAGGAGCCAACAGCTCAAGACTATCTGCTGATCTCAATTCTTACAGCTGGACAGGAAGTCATTTCATAGAAGGAGGTATGAGGTTGGATCACATCTCTGTATCTACTACACATATCATTTGGACCAGTTTTCAACACTGACCACACAATCATATGGAAAGTTTTTGAAAAATAACCATTGCCGGGGTCCTATCCTAGTCTAACTAAATCTAAGCTGCTAGAGTAGAACACATCAGCATTTTAATAGCATCCCCAAGGTGACTGCAATGTGTGACCAGAATTGAGACTCCTTGATTGAGGGCAAACTCAAGGAAATAGATAAATTTTTGGAACATCACGTCCCAAAATAAGGGAAAATATTTGTATTGCTTCAAAAGCCATTTCAGTTGTTGAGAAATTAACTTGTGACAAAGTATTTACAAACATATATTTTGATTCACTTTTCTACAACTTGCTTTCATATTTAGAGGTATAGATAAAAAGAAACACACAATACACATAGCTTCATGTAATTTGTACTGAAGTATTTTAGAATCACCCAAGCTTGTTCATATGGTGTTGAAAGAAGATCATTTTTATCCTTTTGGTCTTTAAATAGCTCTCTGAATCTTAAATTCTTCAACACCATGGAACCTCAGATGGATGCATTTCCAATTATCTATTTATAAATGAAATTCTGACCTCGCTGCTGGAAAGGTCATGTCTAGTGTGATCTCTCAGCCATATGGCGGAGAAAATGAAGTAGTAAGCTTATTCTTCAGAGATATATGTTGATGCCTCAGCTAATTAGTCTTTTCCAAATTTGTGCCACTGCTATTAGAAGATATGAGACAGAGAAGGTCTGTGGTATTTAGTTCATAATATACAAACTTACTTTGAAATGAAGCCAGGTAGATAAACTGGTAATCTTAATTAAGGAACATGTGAGCAAAATCTTCTAATTCTGTATTATAGAATTACAAATTAATCCTCACTGTTTCCCCTTGAACTGTAATAACAAAGACTTATGTTCCATAACAAAGATTTAACGTGTGTAAAATTGTAATAGTTACTTCAGTGAACATTCCTAATTGTATTTTATAGATATGCCTGTCTCTGCCTCTGTGTTTCTTGTTTCTCATGGTCAAAACCACTTTTATTTTAAGAACATACTTACATACTTAGCCCTTATTCAGACTTTGAAATCAATCCTCACTCAAAGACTAAGAAGACTAGAATCATTAAATTTCTGGTTTAATGATGTTACTGTCATATGGATTTGGCTAGATAAGACGCCTCCTCTCCTTGAGCCCTAAACTTGGTTTCCATTGCCTAATACTAGACCTTTGAGACACAAAAGCTTACTTAGATTTATTGTGACTACCTGACCTTGAATCTCTGTTGCCATCAGCCCATCTCCTGTTTGGAGTAAGAATATTAGATCTTGGTCTCAGCGTCAATTTTTAGCAATTAGATTTTTTTGTCTTCCTTTTTTCTAACAAATGGATATTTTGGTTTTGATGACTTATCTTCTCACTTCTGTTTCTGAGTGTCTACCCATATCCTGGATCTCGTTTTCCGTCACTTAGCCTTTGACCAACTTAGATGGTCTTTTGGAAATCCTACCCGTTTTTACAAGTACTATAAACTTTCCAAATTAACATTATCTTACTATAACTCCAAACTTTCCAAACTTAAGCATTACTTCTTCTTGGCTCAGAATTTTTCTTAGATGTTATATATAGTGGCAGATTTTACATCTCAAATTTAATATTCAAAAATTATTAATATACATAGAATGGTTAACACAATTTATAACATAATCTAAGTGATAGATAATGAGAACAAAGAGTTAAAAAAAAGAGTTCAGGGTCATTTTGTTGTAAAGCAGAGTGTGAGTTTTTGATAGATTACTATTGTTATATCTTCAAGTATGGAATGGGATTCATTTACTTCCTGTGACCAGTAGGTTGTTTGAGAGAGACATAAAATATCTGTAATTTACATAATTTAAGCATCTTTCAAACTTCTGTGTTTATTGGGGTTTATCATAGCAGGGTGGTGGTGTGCTTCCTGTCAAAAAATATCACATAAATCATATTTTCCATAAAATACTAACATATCTTTTAACTAAAAAGAGGGGAAAAAATCCCTTTAATATTCTGTGAAAGAAGAATTTTCTAGCCTGAATGTTGAAATGGCTTGTGAAAAAAAGAATACTTAAAACAGAAACAGAAATACTTATAGGAGAGTGTTAAGAGAGGCAAAGTTTGCATACTCAGTGTAAATAAATGGTTAACTTCTTCTGATGCTGAATTCTTTCTCTTTTCTATGGGAGTTACCTCCTCATTGATCTTTAAGTCCATCTGTAACATAATGTCAAATTAGCATCTCTCAGTAAAAGGTGATTGCCCTCTATTATGTGGAGTTTTGAGAGAACTAAAATCTTTGCATAAAACAAATATAGACAGACAGACAAATAGATGCATTCATATGAGTATATCTATCTTATCTATTGATATTTCTATCCATTTATATATTCAAACCACACTAGTCAAAGACCATCAGAAACGAACATATCTGTGATTGAGTGACGTTCTGTTTATAGAGTTTTCTTGCAATAAGAATGACCACACAACATGAGAAATGGTAAAGAGATGTTTGTAGGGGCTTATTATAGGGTTAGACCTTGTGTCAGAGTTTTGAGGAGGGTCTAGTGAAGCTTTGGATTGGGAGCTTCCAGAAAGTGAGAGAAGTTCTGTGATTTTACATCATAATACATTTTATCTGGGATACAGGAGGAACAGAGAGAAACTAAAACTCTGTATGGTAAAAAAACAGTAGACGCTAATGTCAGTTATGAGAAGGCCATAGCTCACCACTTTTGTGATTTATCTGTGTTTGTTTTATCTGTGTTCAGATATGATTATGAAGTATGTAGTCTTGTTTTTGTTTCACTCCATCATATCATAGAGTGTCTCTTTTGATGATGGTATTCTGTGAAATTGTTGCAAAGAAGTCATAGCCTAGCTAGGAGGTTCTAGGTCAGCTCCACATACCACCTGTTGGGGCTTCTACTTCCTTTCTCTGTCTGTCTGTCTGTCTGTCTGTCTGCCTGCCTGTCTCTCTCTCTCTCTCTCCATACATACATACATACATAATACATACATATGTTATGTATATGTATGTGTGTGCGCACATGCATGCATGTATGTAATTATATCTAGAATCACTTATTTCTATATTTCCATGCTTTATTTGTATTTCTGTTTATGATTAGATTGGAACCAGGCTGGAAAACTTTAAATGTTGAGAGAAAATTAGAAAAATAGAGAAGTTGGATTAATATTCACAGAATGTAGTGGCGTCAATGTCAATGATAGCTAAATGATGCCTCTGTGTGCTCTATAAGTAAGGTTATCCCGGTTGTTTTGGCATAGAAGAATGTTGAGAGAATTGAGTTTTCACAAGGCATGTAGTAATATATAGACAGGAACAATTCAAAAGGACCAGTGCTCTAACTTTTTACACTTTGAGCAACAATTTACTTGAGCATGCAACACCATTTATTAAATTGCACTGACGTTCTTGGTATGCACTTTACTGATTTTGCAGTTTTCTTTTTTTAAATCATAAAAAGTTTAGTTTATAATTGGATAAGAGCTATAACAAGCAGTCTTCAAACTGGTTTTATGATGTACACATATAAATTGCATTAAGATATTAAGAATTAATTAACCTTGTGACAATAAGTTTTTTCTCTTTTAAATATTTTTAAATTCAAGCTTGATTAAACCATTAGATGACTTGCTTTTGCCTCTGTGCACCTGTGCTTTCTATTTTATGTATCTTCTTGTTTTTTTAAACCCTATATGAATTATTTTTCTTTCATCTCTATCTTGAAATCCTTTAAGATCCATTTCAACTTAGCAGAATTTTACCCCTTCCTTCTCTGTGTTATTATACTTCTACAACAAAAGTAAAGATCTGTTCACATGTTCCATTTTTTATTTATGTGGGAAGCTGCTAACTTGTAAGCTTCTTAAAGACAAGGGGATTCATATTAATGATTATGTTCCCCTGCATTGTTTTAGGTTAGTTTAGGCACAAAGAGTTTACTAAATGAACATTATTTTGCATAAATTTGAGATGATTAAATATTTGGAAATTACAAGGTTTTTAATAAAAGGTTACAAATATCAGAGCATTAATTTTAAAATAAAATAGGTTAAGGTAATTTAATAAACTAAGCATATAAAATAAATATAAATTACTCTTTATTTGCTGTAATAATGATGATTATTGATACAGCAAATACATATTTCTTGCTGACTACATGCCAGGAATTTGTGAATACTTCATTTCTATAAACTCTTTTGATTCTACATCAATCCTATGAGGTAGGTATCACCATTGTCTTCATTTTACAGATAAGAAAACTGAGCAAAGAGAGGAAAAATGACCTTACCCAGGATCACATACTTAATAAGCCAGTTTCCAAACTCGGTTTTGGCGGCACAGGCCATGGCATAATTAAATGAATTAAATAAATTGTAAAAATAGAAATTCTACTTAGATACAAAATGTACTTTCCAAGGTCAAAGTTGTCAGGTGTTAGAAATAATTTTGAAGGCATATTGTGGACTCTTGGTAGGGGATCTGAACGTAGATGGCCAGAAAGTTTTCATTTGGTTGTATATTTTTAAGATTATTCATGTTTTATAATTTCCCTAAAATTAAGGCATGTAAATGTTTCTACATATTTCCTACTTGGTTATTTTAGAAAAATAATTATTATATTCAATTCAAATAGCTATGCAAAGATTTTCCTATGAAGTATACTTGAAAGCCCAAAATGCTTAATGCTGTCACACAGTTAGAGGTCATTATTAGTCCCTATCAGCTCATAAACAAGTTCCCTTTGATGGAATTTCATAACACCATCTATTTCTAGTTATGTGGAAATCCTATCTATTCACAGTAAAAATCTGAAGCTTTAGTATTGGCAGTAAACATACTGGAACAGAAACTTTGCAGTGTCCCCCACCCCCAGATCCAATATAGATGACTAACATTTAAAAGGCTGGAATTACATTAGACACTTCAATTATTAAATGACAAAAATGTTCTCAGAAAGATGATAAAGATTGTATTCATATCTGACCTGTGACTCAATTTTTCTCATTTTACAAAATAATTCGTTTTCATGTTATGTTCAATAAATTACAGATGACTCATATTCATCAAAATAAGCTTAATTGGCATATAATACGGAATCTGGCCAGAACATTTTTAAGATGCCCAGATCAAGAGCAAATGAAGCTTGTGGAATGCCCCTCTTCTGTGGCAAATCATATATGAATGCATAAACCCACTTGTGAACAGAAAACAGATGCTATTAGAGAAAGTTTGAATTCCCAAGGACATATCAATAACTGCCTCATGGACATGTGAGGCACAAAAACTCCAAGGATAATTTAAAGGACCTACACATAGGAATGATTTCCATAGAAAATTGGCCAATCCCAGTTTACATAGTGAAGCTCTTAGAAGTTAATTCTCTTTGAATGTCATCTAAACGACATTCAAATTTTGTGCCCCCAAATAAGTGTTGAAGTAAAATATTAGTCTTCAGTTGTTATGAAAACTTAAGGTTTGGCTTTGTTGTTTATTCTCTTCATTTTAGCTTTGTATCTATATTTGGAATCATTACAAGTAGTTAAAAGTATACTTTAAGTTTTTTTTTTTTTTTTTTGAGTTGGAGTCTCACTCTGTCGCCCAGACTGGAGTGCAGTGGCCACTCCCGGCCACCGCAGCCTCGACCTGCTGGGCTCTGGCGATCCTTCCACCTCAGCCTTCCAAGTAGCTGGAACTACAG
>CAUYQG010051250.1:0-49597 GCA_963574415.1 Tarsius wallacei | reverse complement strand
CGGTGGCTCAACCTGTAAATCCCGTGCCTTGGGAGGCTGAGGTGAGTGGATTGCCTGAACCCGCGGGTTCGAAACCCGCCTGGGCAACTTGGCGAGACCTCATCTCTACAATAAGTCAAAAAATCAGCCGGGCATGGTAGCGTGCGCCTGTAGTTCCAGCTATTTGGAAGGCTGAGGCGGAAGGATCGCCGGAGCCCAGCAGGTGGAGGCTGCGGTGGCCGTGAGCGGCCCCTGCACTCCAGTCTGGGTGACAGAGTAAGACTCCAACTCAAAAAATAAAATAAAATAAAAAGAGTACACTCTCATTAATGTGAGACTATTGTAGGCTATGTTGCAAAACTGTTGGGTTAGACCATTGCTTTTAGTTGTGACCTTGAACAAATTATTTGACTTCTTGGAGACTCAGTTTCCTCAACTATGAGGACAACAATAGCACTTGCCTTAGAGGGTTCTTGTAAGAACTAAATGAAATAATGTATATTAAAGGACTACCATGGTACCTGGTGCCTTATAAATGTTAAATGAATGTTAGCCATTGTTATGTGTCATTGAAAATAAATTGTAGAATGTTATTTTATTTCATTTTTATAAATTTATTTATGCTCTCCTAAGGATTTGAATTAGCTTACAAGAATCTTTGCATACCATTAAACATATACACATATATAAACACACACAGGAATAAAAACCAGGGGTCAGAAGTGACAGTGTTAATAGGAAGACAGTATCAGAGGAAATGATAACAATAGTAATGATAGCCAATACTATATAACAGGTTTTTAATGAACATTTCTTTAGTGTCTTTCCTTGTGAGTTAAGGGAATAATGCCAAATTAGAAATTGAGACAGCCAAATGCAAGTGCCTGACTGGGAGGGACCTTTGATGGTTTCTAGTTCATCCTCATACCCTCAGAACACTTTGCCACAGATGACACCTTGGAGTGGTGTGGGGCTGCACTCACGGTGTGAAGTTAGCAGGAGCCCGTCTCTCATCTCACAATATGGATAGCTACTACTTATGAGACATGGTAAGCACTCACTATGAGCTAAGCTAGAATTGGAACCCAAGCTGACTCAAAAACTGTATAATTAGCCTGTAAAATTTCCTACTCAAGGCAACCAGTTTCCTTGTTAATAGCTCTACTTTAGAGACTGTACTTAAATACAGCAAAGTGAAATGTACACTCTCGTCAGCCCTCTCCTGACCAAGTCTCATAGGACCATCTTCATGAAGACCCAAACTCTTAATCAGATAGTCCTTCAAGTGTCTGAAAACAAGTATCATGGCCCTCACCTACACCACTTTCATGCTTAAATATCCAGGGTCATGTTTTTTGTCCTGTAGATTATGTAGTCCAGCCCACCATATCTATTCCTTTCTCCTGCAATGGGCTTTCCACTCAGGTGTGTTCAGGGAACTCATAAGTGGTCTTCCGATTCCTCTCCAGTGTGCCATGGCAGTGGCAGCCTTCCCCCATCCTCGGGTGGAGCAGCTCCTCCTCTGGGTTCCCTCTAGTTTCTGCCCACACTCTGAGAACTCACTGTGCCCTCCCTGGACTGTGAGTCCCTGTTTACCGTTGGGCTCCTAAACCCCATTCCAGCCCCTGGCACTTGGCAGCTGCTCTATACAGTGGAAGAGAGGATGTTGATCTTACTTCATATGGATACTTCACTAGATCTGGTTCTAGAGAGGTGGCAACTGTAAGAAATGTTGTTGGATACTAGATGTGTCTGTAAACCTGGATTAACTGAGGACTGAAGCAGAAAACCAAAAAGCCTATGGTTTCTCCTAGACCCAAGGTAGCATCATCTGGGGAATAAGACTGCAAAGGCCTTTCATTTGGTGACTGTGCCATCCATTTCCACTTGGTAAAAGTGTCCACTAATATCCTGATATGTGTAAGGTGCTTGTCGTTGGGCAAGGTTGATACCTCCCACCTTTGCTCAGAGAAATTTAGATAAAATGATTGTAACATTTGACAGTGTGATAAAATGACAAAGTTCACAGCAAACACAGTACCTGTGTTCAAATAAATGCTGATAAGAAGATAGTATGAAGTAATGTTTCCGTTTCAATATGGGACTTTCTGTTTTCATGGAATATGTATACAGATTTTTCCTTAATACATGGATAAAGGGTTAATTTAAGACAAAGTATGTTAACCAGGGCAACAAAAGAGCTGGCCTACATCTGCAGGAAAGAATGTGGATCTTACCAAGGGTTTGCTATACTTCAGAAAACCTGGTCTGCATCTTAAATGGACTAATTAGACCAGCTGCAACTTTCTGCATGGAATGAGCCCGTGTACTAGTGTTGTGACCTGCGAGTCTCAGTACTCATCATGTGTCTAGTTGGAGCGCTAGACTTAATACTCCACCGCGCTGCGGATCCCAGGAAACACTTGGAGTGCTAAACTTAATACTTCCCCACACTGTGGGTCCTGGGAAACACTGCTTTTTGACAGTGGGTTTGAATTTGCCAGCCTTCTCTATCTACCTTGGGCCTTTGCCTCCCATGTGCATGTACAACACCAGACACCCCAGTAAAGCCTTTTTGTTCCCCTTACTTTTTGTTGGTTTTGCCCTGGTAGAGGTCTGGCCTACGTCTGAAGGAGGAAGAGTCAGAATTGGAATTCTAAAGTTGACGTAGACACTAGGGTGTGTTTTCTGAGACCAAGAAGAAGACTTTTCTGGGGATCACTGACATCTGATGGAATGCCTCCTGTTTCAGGAAGCTCTGAATTTTCAAAGGCTTTTTATCTGTTAGATGGCTCATTGTATTAGAAAGCTCTCGTTCGTGCTGAGGTGACACAGGCCTCGCTAGAATATTTATTTCTGTGTTCCATCTGTATCCCTTGGAACTATCTATACCCCTAGGCCTTGGTATGTTTGAAGACCTCTCAATTTTGCTCGGCTTGGAAACTCCAGATTCGGCCAGTCACTTCTATAATATCATGGTTTTCAGCTCTTCTCCAGCCTGTCCCGTCTTTGCTGGCTGCCCGTGGTTTGCCCTTGTTCTGTGGTCCTTGGATGAGGTCTGCATTACTATTGTATTTCCTTGATTCTAAGACACTGTTGATGGCAGGATACTATCAACTAAAGTTCAGCTCTTTAGGAAAAAAATAGAGCAAGGACAATCCTCATCCAGTTATTTTATGTAAACATAAAATGCAGTAGTGATGCCAATTTCAGAAAAGCTAAAATATGTGTGTGCTCAGGGAAGTGGGACCAAAAGCACATCTTAAAATCATGGAAATATGGTATTTCCATTTGCCAGATGAGGAAACCAAACCCTAAGGAATTGGGTAACTTGCCATCATCTGTGGAAGGGAGAGCTGGGGTCTAGACCCAGCTTGCCTGATGGTGACATGTGCGCCCACCCCTGGCCCTGCCCCCTCCCAAGAGCTCTGAGGTGAAGTTGGCCGATCCAGAATTTCCAGGGCTTTCTCACAGAAACAGCTGCCAGCCTGAATTTGTGTGGGTGGGTGTGTGTGTTTCAACTTAAGTACAGATGTCTACATTTATCCTGTTAAATGCCTCTTTCGTTTAGCAGTGAACAAATTTATATATGTCCTTTTTCTCATATTTTTGAAGTGTAATTACTAGATCAAAAAGCATAAATATTACTGAGACTCCACAAACGTACTTCTAAATTTTACCTGGGATGGTGGATCTATTAACAATGCCATCAGCTGTAAGGCTAGTTTAGCGCTACAATCTCTGACTGGTCTCATTTGGACTGGGAATTTGAGTCTGTTGTGGGAAACTCATGCGTGGGATTCCCTCCTGGGATTCCTCAGGCCCCTCCTGGGATTCTTGAAGTCCCATCCTAGCCTGACTCAGGCCTGTGCGGGCTGCCCAGCCTGCGCTCCCTTGGTAGTTATTCTGTGCCTCCGGGCTGCAGTGGCCTCTGGGCTGCAGTGGCCTCTGGTTCTGTGGGCTGCACTGCCGCGACTTTGGTTTGCTTCCCACTGGCCCTCTGACTCTGAGCATGGTCACTTCCTTCCGTCTCCTTTATTGCGAAACCCTGGGTTATTTGATGCCGTTTGATAGATAGTCTCTGAAACCAGAGGCTGGTTCATGACTGTAACTGAATAAGAGTGTTGAGAATTAAAATCAATGCTTTTTATAGATCCATGGTGGTTGGGGGAGGGACGTCTTGCAGCCTTTCTAGGAGATACCTGGATGATTAATGAGCAAGAATCCATTCTAGTTGTTTAATTCTCCCTAGATGGAGGCAGAGAAAGTGACAGTAGGAGGTGTGAAATATATTCTGTGAAGAATTTCTTTGAGGAGTAGCATCTGCCTAGTAGATTTCAATGGACAGAAAGGGTAAAACTTAAGAAGAGGAAGAATGTCCACATTCGTGTTGTGTCGTTTTCTTAGCCCCAGGAAGTGTAGCTCTGTAGCTAGGAACTAAATGTCATTTATTTTTAACTTTAAAAATGAGAATAAAGAAAAAGTGAAATATACACCTTACCTTCTACCAACACCCTGTTTAGCTGTTTGCATGACTTTTACAGCTGGCATTATACTAGGGTTTTAGAGCTGTATTTAAACAGGTAAGAAATACTGGGCAAAAACAACTCCATCAGTTGCTTCCCCAGATTCTGACTTAGTCCTACATCACTCATATCTCTTGTGAGAGGACAGCTGGTGTCCTGCTTTTTGCAGTTGACAATGTAGGTCACTTTCTGCCCAAATAAGGCATGTTAAAAAGAAAACCACAAACTTTATTTTTTAAAAACTCAAGGCAAATCAACTTAAGTTAACTGTATATGTGCTCAAAAATATGCTAATGTTCCAGAGGATACGGTGACCTTGATTGTGAAGGAAGGTGGTAATGTCATACGGGTGTCGAGTTTTATCAGTCCATAAGGCAGCTCTTGTCTGCCCGATGATTCAGTTTTTGCCAAAGACTTACTGCGTTTTTATTTGCTATGTGCTACACGCTTCTCAAGGCAAGGCTGGGGAATTTTAGAAGGGAGTAGAACCATAGCTGCTCTTCCTACAGATTCAGCTATTTACTCTATCACCATCCTCTGGGATCCTCACAGGTTGTTGATACCTATCCATATGTCACCACCCAGAAGGCAGGTCCCTGTTCAGCCATGGCAAGCTGGTTTGTCCTCCCTGAGTAACAACACTTCTGTCAGACTGTCCTTCTCAGACATTCTTTGCTCCTGTCACAAAGGAAGTGTATCGTTTTGGAGCTGGTCTAACCCGGTGTCTCCCCAGCTGATGTGCATGAAGACCATCACCTGGATAGCTTGTTAAAATGCAGGTTCTGCTTCTGGAGTGTGGCCAAGTTCTGTGTTTCCAACAAGCTCCTGGGTGATGCCTACACTGCTAGTCCATGGAACATCTTTGAGGAGCAAGGGTCTCTAGGTGTGTACTGCCAGTGTTCCCAGGGAGACAGATGGTGGGAAAAGGTGAGCAATAAAACAAACATTAAACGAAGGGGTCTCACATGTTCATCGATCACTGTGGTTACTTTGGCCAGTGCCCAGTTAGGTTCAGGTAGGCACAGATTCAGAACACGGGCCCTGCAGTCCTCTTTCTGCCACCCAGCAGCTGAGTCACTAATTGCTCTAAACTTCAGTTTCTGAATTGGTGACATGCGAATAATATGAAAACCTACTTTCTAGGGTTACTGTGATGATTAAATGATGTAATGCATGTAAAATACGTAGTAAGTGCTTACTAAATATTAGCTTTGGTAGTTATAATTTAGGATGCATTTACTGAATACCTACTGCATGCTTAGCATATTAAGGCAGATTAAAAGTCAGCTCTTTAATCGCAGTGGAGCTTTAATGGGTTTATTTGGGAGTCCCCATAGTTGAAGAACTCTATCTTGAAAAGGAAATGATCACTGAAAAGTCTAAAACTTTCCTAGGTCAGTGCCTTCTCTGCGTAATTCTGCCTGTATGCTCACTGGCTCTTATGTTGAGTAGACATATTAAAACAAAGCTGGTTCCCAACCCATGTACTGAGTTGATATGTTTTAACTTTTAAAACCAAGTAACTTACGTTTGGTTCCTCATGTTTGGGCGAGTTATCTCCGAAGATGGAAATTAAAGGGTAGATTTTTGTTTGGCTTTGTTTCTTTATCAGATGAACTGTTTTCTTGAGCAGTTGGAACTGAGTGATATCAAAGGACAAGCATAACCATTTCTGTTCTGTTGGATCAGATTCTGAGTATGTACTTGCCTTCCAGTTTTGGCATCTACCTTCTAAGTTGACTTCAAAAGAACTTTGCATGAACTGACTTATTTTTCTAATAGAGACTAAAATAGTTGCATCCTGTCTTTTTTCCAACAGTCACCCAGCACAAATGCACATGTGCCTTCAAGGAGCTGGTATCCATCTTTTGTGCTTTTCTTTGGAATCATGTCTCTCTTTTTTTAACTAGTTATTATGGATTCAGGGTTTAGATGTACAGGTTTTTCTCATGGGTGTATTGCATAACAGTGGAGCTTGGGCTTCTAGTGTACCTGTTGCCCAGATAGTGAACCTTGTCCCCGGTAGGTAATATTTCAGCCCTCACCCTCCTCTCAGCCTCTCCTCTTTGGAGTCCCCAGTGTCTGTTAGTTCCAGCTTTATGTCCATCTGTACCCATTGTTTAGCTCCCACTGATATGTGAGAACACACGATATTTGGCTTTCTGTTCCTGAGTTATTTCATGTAGGATGATGGCCTCCAGTTCCATCCATGTTGCTGCAAAAGACATGGGTTCATTCTTTTTTATGACTGAGTAGTATTCTGTGGTAGATATTTACTACATTTTCTTTATCCAGTCGTCTGTTGATGAGCACTTAGATTGATTTCATGACTTTGCTATAGTGACTAGTGCTGCCGTAAACATACGTGTGCAAGTATCTTTTTTAATATAATGATTTCTTTTCATTTGGGTAGATACCAAGTAGTGTGATTGCTGGATTAAATGGTAATTCTATTTTTAACTCTCTGAGATATCTCCATACTGTTTTCCTGAGAGGTTGTACTAATCTATGCTCCCGCCAGTAGTGCATGAGCATTCTCTTTTCTCTGCATCCTTGCCAGTATTGTTGTTTTTTGACTTTTTAATGATAGCTATTCTGACTGGTGAGAGGTGGTATCTCACTGTGGTTTTAATTTGCATTTCTTTGATGATTAGTGATGTTGAGCATTTTCTCATATGCTTATTGGCCGCTTGTATGTTTCTTTAGAGAAATGTCTGTTCAAGTCCTTTGCCTACTTTTTAATGGGGAAACCCTATCTTGAAAAAGAAATGATCACTGACCTAGAATCTGTCTTTTCTTTATCTAGTTTTTTTCTAGTTATTGAGACTTGCATGCCTTTTTTATGAACTTAAAATAATTATCTCTGTGATACATACTTTTGTAATATTTTAAAAAGACACTAGTTTGGAGGAAGTTCATAATTATCTCACTGAGGAGAGTCTTCAGAGAGCGGAAACAGTGGAATTAAAGTAACATTCAACATAGGCATTGACGGATTGCTTTCTTGCAGTGTTTCAGCAATGTGTTTTTCTTTTCTTTTTGATAAGCAACATTTTGTCTGTTTTTGATACAAAAATGTAAAAATGATTTTTGCCTGTAGTTATTCTGCATTCTGTAGGACCAAGGAAAATCACCTGCTCTTCCTTTGAATAGTGATGTAGGCTGATTGATTTCTACAATTCTGCTTATTCCTGTGCCTTTGCTGATTACAAACAAATCTTTATTGGGATATAATTCACAGACCATAAAATTTATCCATCTGAATCGAACAATTCAGTGGTTGTTAGTATATTGACAGAGTTGTTGCAGATCTTTGCTAGCATGTTTTTCTCTTTTTTGTCTACCGTGTGCCAAGTCCCTTTATATCACCATTTCTTTAATGCATTTTGCTACTACTTATAGTTTTGGACAAATATAAAGACCATAACGATAAACTTTTAAAGACTACTCATTTCCTGATTATGCTGTGACTTTTTATTAACTTTACATTAATGCCATTTTCATGATGAATCAATAATCTATCACCTCAGCCCATGTATTATTAAGTCTGGCATACTCTTTATTATTCCTTCTGTCTTTTCCCCTAAATCTCAACCTCCACATATGTCTGATTTAAGGCAGTACTTTACACAGCTGAGAGTCATTTGGAAATCATTGTTAACTGTAGCAATTCTAGAAGGAGAAAAGAACTGGTTTTCTGTTTAGTAAAATATCTTTTTATATTTGTGAAAGAACACCATTGTTTAACTGGGTAGTAAAAAAGTAACCAAGTGAAAGTTATGTTACTCATTCTGCAAAATCCTATTTTGGGCCACCCCAACTTACTTTTACTAAAAACTTTTTAGCTCTAGGACGTCCAGATCACCCTGGGGAGAGGAGGTGTTGAGATAAAGTCGAACTGCCTTAGTATCATCTGCCTCGTGCTCTGTGTCCAGATACACAGCACCTTTTTTCATTTCCTCAAACCTGTCATGTTATGGAATTAAAATATGGTGGTCAGATGGAAGGGGTGTTTAGAATTTGGCCAGATTTATTGATTGACTGGATCTGAAGACTTAGGGAAAGAGAATTCCTGAGGATGAGTTCCAGGATTCTGGTTTATGCAGCTGGTAGAGGATGTTTCCAATTTCTTCAAGAAGGAAACGTAGGAAGAGGAAATGTTTTGTGGTTAGAAGATAATGAATTCTGTTTTGAGCACATTGAGATTATCTGTAAGTCACCCAGTGAGGAGGTTCACAGGCAGTTGAATGCCTCGGTCTGAAGCGCAGGAAAAAGGACACAGTTGGAAACGGAGAACCCAGTAGACATCAGCAGCTGGCAACAGAGATGGCCCCTATCTTGAAGGAGTTCCCAGTCTTCTAGGGGAGGCAGAGGCAAATGGAAAGGGATGTATCAGTGGTGCTGTCGCCCAGGATCCATGGAAACACTAAGGACAGGAAACATTGGCATGTATTTTAACCACTGGAAGGGGGAGATCGGCCTGAGATGTGTAGAATATCAGCATGTCAATATTGAGCATAAGAACCACATCAAAGAAGACTCCATTTTAGTTGCCAGAGAGAAAGGAAGATGACTAGGAGAGTGTGGGAGCAGGGGAGTCAAGAGACCCTTAGAAAGGATGGAGTCAGGGGCTGTGCAACAGAAAGGTTGAGTGAGGTAAGAGTGGGGAGACATACTTCCGATTTTGAAATACGCAGGTGGTTATGAACTTTGTGGGAGCTGTTTAGGGAAGTGTGGAGGGAAGGTCAGCTACAGCAGCTGAAGAATGAGGGAGGAGTGATGACATAGAAGCAAGCTGACACCTTTCTCCTGAAGCTGGCCACGCATGGGGCGAGAAAAGACCTAGCTGGAAGGGCTCACACATCCTGGTCAGTGCTGTTGAGTGCTTTTTCTCCAGCCTTGTGTATAAGCCTTGGGGTAAGAAGGCAGATTGTCGGACTGGGCCAGGACTGACTGTTTTCAGGTGACTGCAGCAGAAGGGCAATGGGGCACATCAGTGGAGATCTCAGGCAAGAGAAGAGAGAGTGATGGACAGGCCCTCAGCTGGATGAACAGTGCATATGGCCTGCAAGGGGCTGTTGGAGAGTCAGTGACTTGTCCGAGATACAGTATTTGTGGTTGTCAAGGGTGTTCTTGGACTAAACTTGCCCGCACAGCTCCCCAGCAGATGGGATGGTGATTTCCTGGTTTTAATAATGAGTGAGTTACAGAGCAGATCTTTGGCCATTTTATCCTAAGTCCTGCATTTAAGATGTTTCTCAGGCTTGGGTAGAGATATAACACCACTAATATTTATATTCATTCACCACACTAGAGGAAAATGGAAGTGGTATCTGTGTTGTTATGAATTTATTATTTCCTTTTCTAGCTTTACTTCTTTTGTTAAAGTTAACCAGAATTGATTCATATTCAAGTTAATAAATGGTTTGGTTCAGCACAAAGCAAGAAGTCTGGTTTCCAGATGACAGGTTTTGACTCTGACAGAGTTTATAAAGAACTGTATACATCTGAATATGAAGGAGAGTGCATTATAGGGAGTGGACAAGGCAGGGAGCCTGAGTCAGGGGTCAGGGCTTGGGTCTCGACCTGCCAGTTACACAGTAGGGCCTTAATCATTTTGAGTTATTGCTACTTGAGATGAAAAGAGGGTTAAAGATAATACTGTTTGCTCTGTAGTATTATGAGGAAAATTAAGTAAGATGTGTATATAAAAGTGCTTTGTAACCTAGAAAGCATTGTGTACGTGTTCTCTGTTCTGTGCAAACTGTGAGCTCTTCTAAGTCTTTTCATATTCTTGAATTCCTTACTTGATTCATCCACAAACAGTGAGAGCTCAGTAGACATCAGTGACTCAGGATTTAGAGACTGCCTCTCCCTTCAGAAAGCTCACAGTCTTCTGGAAAAGACAGCGGCCAAGTGGAAAGGAATGTACTCAGTGGATTCACATGGATTCCACAGAAGCATTGAGAAAAGCCTTCTAGACCAGACTGAGAGGTCAGGGGAGGCTTCCTGGAGGAGGTGGTGCCTGAGATGAGTTCAGATGGATGATAGGAGTCTGTCAGACAATGGAGGGGTTTGGAGGAAAGCAAAGCTGTGTAGGTAGCAGCCTACTGAAGGCTGAGAAGCTGGAGGGTAAAGAGCATGTTTGGTTCAATCCAGCTGAGCAGGAAACACAATGCTTTCGAAACCTTGACCCTGAGTCACAGCGAGGAGAAGGGAGAGGGAGAAGGGGACGCTTGGGGATGCTTTAAGTGGTAATTGGGAGGAGCTGGGGAAGTTGGTGAGGGAGTCGGTGGGGGAGGAGTGGGAGGGCGGTTGGAGACAGCACAAGTGGGAGGCAGCAACGATGGGAAGGGTCCTCTACCCAGGTTTTGATGGGGAAGGAGGCAAAAGCCCAGGCAAGGGGAGGGACATTGAAAGATTCCTTCCCTAGGGCCTGCCTTTCCACTGTGAGGTGAAATGCGCGAGGTCCTTTTATATCCCCCATGCCTGGAGTGGTACTGAGCACACAGTGGGTGCTCCATAAATGCCCACTGAGTGAATGACTGTCATCCTGGAAGCTGCTTGAGAAGCCCCACAGAGCAGTCCATCAGGCTGGTATACACCAGCTCTCTCCAGCTCATCGAAGCTTGGCAGCCTACCTTTTGACTGACCATTTCTTGTTCTCACAGATGCATCCTGGTGCCTCTGACCCTCGAGACTGTCACGGGAGTCAGAGGTCCTGAGAGCAGCTCTGTCCTCAGTGCCACATGTGGAAGTGGCAGTTTCTTGAGCAAGGACCAGACTAGTTCTTTCCAGTGACTCTGGCAGCCTGTCCACACCCACTGAACAGAGGCTGGCCTTAGCTCAGACAAAAGCAGTTGATCCTGCCTGTCAGGTTGTCTGCTGACACATTGCAGACGTGGTTAGAGCTGCATTGTATGGAAGGAATGCACTCTGAACCAGACTTGTGTGGGCAAGCAGGGAGCAAGAGAGGTGTGAGTTCTGGTTTAGTGCCTGCTTTGTGACTCTGGGCCTTTGTCTTTCCAGCATTGAAGGGGTTGGACCAAGTGAATGTCGAGAGCATCATGTGCACTTGGTGTTACTGACCAGGTTTTGTATCCACTGGTTTTCTCAGTCTAAAGATTGAATCCTTGGTTCTTACCTACTGCCACCCAATACCTGTGCCATACAGGTTTATTGAGTTGAATTGCGTTAATTTCTATGCCCGCTCAGACACACTCACAGATGTGTACACACAAAGTAAAATAGTGCCCATGGATTATGTAATTCACTTCCGCCACTTAATTTCTTCTTCACAAATACTAAAGATATGAGATGGACCAGACTTGATTTCTTCCCGAGGTGGCACAGTCTTAAAACCTGGAAGTGTGGAGTAGGAATAATTCGGAGGCATATGCAGGCTCGGAGACCGTAGGCTGTGGTCACATCGTAATGTTTGTCACGGGATGCCACAAGGGAGTCTGGACGTGAGTTAATGTGTCGTCGTTCTGGGTTCTCAAGGAGCTCACAGCTCAGTATGGGGGGAAAAGCAGCACACAGGGGGCTCTGGTTTAGAAGAAGTACCAGATTTGCTCAGTGGATACCAAAGGAAGGACACAAGCATGGAGTCCTTGGGGGTATACCTTGCCAGTTGCAGCCTCCTTCACCCTCCCTGGAGGTCACCACTCTTCTGAAGTTGTTTATCATCTCAATGGCCTTTAATGTCATGTGTTTATTGATAGACAACATGCAGAATTGCTCTGTGTTTTTAAATCCTAAACAGAATTTTAAGTTGGCTTTTTCTTCACTGAACTTTGTGTTAAGATTAATTCATGCTGGTTCATGCAGTTCTGATGCATTTATTTTCTCATTTAAAAATATAATTCATTTATCCATTCTTTGAAAGATGGATATTTTTGGCTGTTCGTTTTCTTTTATTCTGAATAGCACTTTAGTTCCTATTTGAATTTATGTCTTCTTATACCTCCCTGGGGGAGTTTTTTTTTTGCGGTTACACTTAGAGGAAGTGTGGCTGGGCATGGGTTTGGCCATCTTCTGCCAAGTACACTAAATACCACCAAATTGCTCTCCAAAGGTTATTTCAGTTTACACTCCTACTAGCATCTCATGAGAGTTCCATTTCCTCACCAACTCATTGTAATTTTAGACTTGCAAAAATGCTTCCAATCCAGTGGATGTAAAAGGGTATTTCATTGTTGTATCAATATGTCTTCCCTGGTTACCGGAAAGATTGAACATGTTTAATGCTTTACTGGCAACTTAGAATTGATCTTTGTGAGTTGCCTAGATATACCCTGACCTATTTTTTATTGTGCATTTAAAAAATGTATTTATAGGAGTTCTTTATCTATTCTACATATGTCTTCTCCCAATCTGGGACTCTGAAAAAATTCTTCTCTGTTTAATTTTGCCATTTGTCTAATGGAAGTTTTAAACTTTAGTATAGTTGACTGTATCAGCTTTTCCTTTGTGTTTGTGCTTTTTGATGTCATTTTAATATTCCTTCTTGACTCTGAGGTCCTAAGGACATTATTTTATATTTTGTTTCAAGTGTTTACAATTTTGTGGTTAACATTTTAGTCTTTAGTCCTGAAACCATTTGTTGTTTACATTGAGGACCACAATGTGGAGACTATTCCTGTGGGAACTATGAAGTAGAAAACAAATTCTCTTTTCTCTATACATTGCCGACAGTTGTAGCGTCATTTATTAAAGAGTCCATTTTTCTCCACTGTCTTTTCATGCCACTTCTGACATATCCCAGGAACACATATGTGCATAGGTTTGTTTCTGGGATCTCCATTTGGTTCTATTTGCCTCTCTATTTCTGTGTCAACACTGTACAATTTTAATTTCTTCAGCTTTATATAATTCCCAATCTATCTGATGGGACAAATTTTATCTGCTTGTTCTTTTTGTTTGTTAAGGGACAGGGTTCTCCTTGTCACCTAGGCTGGAGTATAGTGGCATGACCATCGTTTGCTGCAGCCTTGACCGCCAGGGCTCAAGTGGAGTTGTGCCGTAGCCTCCCGAGTAGCTGGGACTATGGCGTGCACCACCACACCTGGCAAAATTTTAAAGTTTTTGTAGAGGTGGTGTCTCACTGTGTTGTCCAGACTGGTCTGGAACTCCTGGCCTGGAGTTATCTTCCTTTTGTGCCTCCCAAAGTGCTGGGATTATAGGAGTGAGCCACAGCACCCAGCCTTATTTGCTATTCTTAAAATTTTTCTGTTATGAAGTTTAGAATTGTATTGCCAAGTTCTGTGAGAAATTTTTTGGGATTTGAAATGATAGATTAGTTTGGGGAAAAGCAGCATTTATTTATTCATTCAATACTACACTTATTTAACTTTAAGACACTGTTTTATTTTCTTATAGTCTCCATTGCTTTTTAGTGAGAAGTTAATGGTCATTTGTATGGTTCTCCTAAATGCAGTCAGTTATTTTTCTCTGGCTGCTCTTAAGATTTTCTTTTTTTTTCATATGCTAGCAGCTTGACTTTAATGCATCTAGGTGCGGTTTTCTTTGTATTTATTCCTGCTTGGGATTCACTGAACTTCTTCAATCTGTAAGTTTATTTCTTTTAACAAATTTGATGATTTTTGGGGGGCCATTATTTCTTCAAACATTTCCCACCCCCATTTTCTGTCTACCTTGTCCTTCTGTTACAGGCTGAAAAGAGACCATTTGGGTTATATTAAAACAGTCATGTAGAAAAGACTTAGAAACTTCTATTAAGCTGAGTTGGGCTAAGTGTAGAAGCTGTTTGAATTTAAAAGTGGACATTTTTCCTTGTCCCCCCTTCACTGTCCTTGGATCTAGTAACTGTTGCTGGTATTGAAGGGAACACTCCCATCTTTATTGAGCTCCTGATAAGCAGGAGACACACACACAGACTGCAATTCCCTGGAAAAGCCTCCGCCGGACTCAGATAAGAAATGGACTCTGCTGAAACTGAAACTGTCTAAAACCCAGAAATGTATCTGTTCATTTAGTCTCTAGATGACAACTGTTTTCTTTCATGTCTTTGTATCAATTTTATACATAATATTTAATCAAGTCTTATGAACCAGAACTCCTGGAATAAGCAAAAAACTGTAACCCCAAGCAGCCCCAAGTTGTTCAAGGTAATTGTAACTTAGAAGAATGGCAGGATTGAGGTAATCTGAGCACCGGTTTGTGACAGTAACCGTTTGGGGTCTAAAGGCTGATTAAGAAAGAAACTGAGTAATGGTCATAAGACACATAGTCATTATTACTCAATAGTGGGAAAAAGATAAGAAACTGTATGTTTTATTATAAATACTGGATGGAAACTCTGCTTAAATGAACAGGTTTTTGGTGGATACACAGCCTGTTCCCTGATCCCATGGTATCACAATAAAGCTCCTTATTTCTTCAAGCTTTCTGCCGCTTGTTTTTGATTGACCACAAGGGAAGCAGCTGATTGTTGGATCAGGCTGTAACATTTCTTGGATTTAAATTAAATGTGTGTTTGATTTTTGAAAATATTGTTGTGTAAGTTATTGAGACTTTGTTCACTTTAAAAATATATATATTTTCTTCTCCCTCTGTTCTTTAGATTGGATAATTTCTGTTGATCTATCTTCAAATTCACTAACTGTTACTTCTGTCATTGCCATTCTGCTGTTAAGGCCATCCAGCAATTTTTTCCCCTTTTTGTGTTGAGATATTCTATTTATTCATTTATCAAAAATGTATTTTCCTTTACTTCCTTGTGTATTAGAATAATTGCTTTAAAATCCTTGTCAGCTAATTTCAACATGTCAGGATTGGTCTCCATTAATACCCTTTTCTCTTCAGAATAAATTACATTTTTCTGTTTCTTATTTCTAATAATTTTAGGTAACATTATGAGTGATATGTTGCAGAGACTCTGGATTCAGTTATATTTCTTTCAAGAGTTCCCCACCCCCGTTTTTTTTTCTTAGCAGGCATTTAACTTGCCCGGACTCAAACTCCAAAGTCTATTTCTCCTGTGGCGGCAGCAATAGAAACATCTGTTAAAGTCATTTTAGTACTAGCTGCATTACTTTGGAATGTACCCTGTGCCTACATAGCTCAAGGGTCAGCCTGTGTAGAATTTGAGGCTCCCTCCCTGTGACTCTCTCCTTTCTAGGATTTCTGACCTCACTTTTAAGCTGCTATGATTGATGTGAAGTTTGTTCTTTGGATCTTAGCCAGTATAACTGTGGATTTTCTATCCAAGTTTTAGTCACACAAGTTGGCATGGTCTGGGGCCACAGCCTTTATTTTTAAAAAAATTCCATTTCTTTCCTCCAAATGTAGATTCCCCTCTAGATTCTACTTCACTTTGTTGTTTTTTAGGCAGCTGTTTTTCATATTTTGTCCAGAATTTATTGTTGTTATCTGTGAGATGGTTGATCTAATGGAAGCTACTCCTCTATTTCTGAAAGCAAGAAGTTGTGATCTTGGATACTTTTTATAAAGTTTGTCTTTCCTTTTGTAGTTACCAACAGTTCCAGGTAGTTTCTTTCCAGAACTGCTGGATGTGGTTCTTCTAGTCTCTTTTAAATGGATAGCATAGCTCTTTGAGCTTCTAGGGTTTTTGTAGGAGTTTTACTTCCAGGCCCCTGCCTCCTCCCCTAGTCCTGGGATCATATCTCCTACAAGTTATTTAGGGGAACCAAGAAATGTGATTCCAGAGTTCTGAGTTCAAAACCCTTTGGGAGCCGGGCTTGGTGGCTCAGCCTGTAATCTCGTGCTTTGGGAGGCCGAGGTGAGTGGATTGCCTGAGCCCGCGGGTTCGAGACCCGCCTGGGCAACTTGGCGAGCCCTCATCTCTACAATAAATTAAAAAACTAGCCCGACATGGTAGCGTGCACCTGTAGTTCCAGCTACTTGGAAGGCTGAGGCGGAAGGATGGCCGGAGCCCAGCAGGTCGAGGCTGCGGTGGCCGGGAGCAGCCACTGCACTCTAGTCTGGGCAACAGAGTGAGACTCCAACTCAAAAAAAAACCAACAAAAAAAAACCCTTTGGGCCCTTCAGCTTCAGTTCCATTGGACTTTAATTTGTTTCTTCATTCTTGGACACTGCAAGTTTTCCCTCTGTTATTGTTTTGGTTGCTGCAGCCACTGCTGTTATCCTTGAGTAAAACTCTTTTTTAAACAATTATAATTTATTTGTGTTTTCTGTAGAAAGGCGGTCTATTTTGTTTCCAGATTCTTGTAGCTGTGTGGTCTGTAGTACACATCAGACCATCGACTCTTGCTGCTAGTTCCTGTGCTTAGGAGGAAAGTGATTCTGGTATGGATATATGCACCCTGGGCAGAGTTCTTACTCTTAACTCTTAGGGTAGCTGGGGGAATCAGAACATCTAACATTGTTTTAGCATCTAGTGCAGCCCAGACTCTAAGCCACTCAGTATTACTTCTATTTTTCACGTTAGGAAACTGAAACCTGGAGAGATGTAAATAACTTGTTTCAGCATAAGGAGAGTCAGTTTTCAAGTTATTGGACTCAAAAGCACATATCTACCATGGAATTGTGCAACAGACTTTTTTTGCAATGCTAGAGATGGGCAAAAATTTGAGATTGTGCTATGTCTATCAGTGGTTGTAACAAAATTTAAGAGCTGTTTAGCACTAGAGAATGTCTGGAGGAGATTACAAAGTGTGTTTGTCAGATTCATTCTTGTCATAGGTGAAATTCATGGGGTGTCATTGAAAACACTCTGTACTGCCAAAACTTACCCTGACGGAGGTTGTTTGCCATAAAGAAATTGAGTGTTTATTTAACATGGAAGGACACTACTTTTTTAGAAGTCTTACCACAATTTTTAGCAATATTAACTATCTTTTTTAATAAAGAAAAAATTTCCCTTTAGGATCTTTATTAATTTAAGTCAATCTAGCGATTGTGCAAAGTCTCTCACTCACACCTGATAAACTTATTAACAGGCTTTGCTATTAGGAGTGGCCCTTCTATGTTTTCTCTTCAAATATAAATATTTATGATGTGCATTGTCATTATTAGAAGTGGGAGTAAATTTTCGTAAATATTGGTTTAGAATCCTCATCTAAATACCCTTGGCATTGGGCTAGGTTTCAATCTTCTTTGTGGGGTCGCTTGGAATGTGTTGTTTTTTCTGACATTTAATGATGTTGAGAGAGGAGTTTCTTTAAAAAACGAATATATCTATTGTAAAATCCTAAACACAGAGAACTGTATATTCATGTAAAACAGATACATTTATTTTCAGTTTTTAGGTGAGGAAGCTGAGCACTAACTAGAGTGATTTCACTCAGGTTATTCAAGGCAAAAATCAGGGCAAACTAGATAGCTGACTCCCATCCGATAGCCATGTGCTTTTGAGCAGGTCACTTAACCTGTCTGTGTGTTCAGGTTCCTTGCCCATAAGAAGGGCATAAGAATAGCTGCCATTTCACAGGTCTGCTGTAAAGCCATGCTGAGTTCACGCATGCAAAACACCTGGACCACACAGCCTGTAATGTGGTGAGTACACTCCAGGTTTACTTTTTGTTGTTACCACTGACTTAGGCACAATATGGATTTCCACAGAAGGCAGCATGGGTCAGTAAAAAACAAACAAAAAGCAAACCCCATGTGCTTTGGAATCTTGGTTCCAATGCTATCCTAGCCCAGGTTTTCTGCATCAGGCCTGAGCTAAGGGTGCATGTCAGCTTTACTGGGAGTAGTTCTAATTCCAGAGCAGCAAAAGTGAGTATGAAGAGAAGGGAGGCAGGGAGGAATGCAAGATAGCTCATTGCCTGGCTGGCCGTGGCTTCCCAAGAAAAGCAGCCGGTCGCTCAGTCACTTGAAGCATCTTCCAGATTGCTGTGTGGTACCAGCGTCCCCAGCACCGTCAGGGTGAGGAGAAGGGAAGGCATGCACCTGCCAGCAACGTAATGCACTCCAGACTCATAGGTTGTGTGATTTGAGTTGCTGTGTTTCTCCCATCCCACAGCTCTTAAGGAAATGAGATTACACCTCCTCCACCGCCCCCACCAGAGCAGCACTTCACCTGAACCTAGAAACTTCCAGACCAGCCAGTGCCGCTGAGGGTCTGGTCAGAAGTCTGTGTGCTGTGTGCTGTGGAGGCTGTGCAGAAGCCCTGCCCTTTCCTGGGTGAAGGCTGAGGCAGCCGGCGGCGTCAGGAGAAGGGCAGAGAGTGCTGGGCAGAGGCCAGGGAGGCTGTGGGGCTGAGTGCTTTCCAAGCAGCACCCATGCTGGGGCCACTCCTGACACCGCCCCGCTGAGCAGCCTCGAGAAGCATAAGCCCTTGTGCTGCGTGCCCTCGGTCTAAAATGAAATTGTTGGGAGGATTAGAAGACATACATGTAATGTGCCTCCCACTGTAGGCACTCAGGACATGACAGGATTTTCCTGCTCACCAGCATTTGGAATAGATGCCAGTTTCCCTTAACACTGCACCTGCCTGGAATATAACTCTGGAAGCAGAGTTTGAATTCAAAGGTCTCACGGAGATGACCTAAAGCTGATACCGCCGCAAAGAGGGTAAGGTCTACCCCTAGGGCAGACACATCAAAGGATATGACTAAGAAAGCTCGTGCCAGAGAACAGACATCTTGCGTATTTTTGAAAGGCCATCTTCAGAGGTCAAAGGATTTAGGGAAAATCATGAGAATCAAGACGTGATTTTCATGCTAAAAAGTGGTGAGTTATGTCCTACTTCAGTATGGGGGAGTAGAATGCTGTCTGGAATGCTTTCCCTGTCCCTTCTGGAAACAGTGACATCTCGTGGGATCTGTTGGTACCTCTGTGTCACAATGCTTTCTTGGTTTTCTTCAGTTAGTGTTAAATATGACTGTGAGAGCTTTGATCGGAAGTATCCTATAACATGCTATTTTAGCTGAGATTGGCCAATGGCAGAGATTCTGGACATTTTAAGGACCATGAAACTATCTTGCTTAATGTCATTGTAGATTTGGTTTGTGTTTAGCTGGGGAAAGCAAGAGAATGTGACTTCAGCTCCTGCTCTGTGGGTACAGTGAGTCAGATCGTTAGCAGCAACCTGGACACCTAGGGAGGAGAGCAGGGTTGGTGTTAGGCCAGATGAAGCCAGGAGGGAAGGATAAGTGAGCGGCAGGTTGCTGGGCTCAGAGCCTGAGATCAGGCTAGGGGTGAAGCTCTGAGAAAGGACTGAATTTAGGGATTGAATTTTTGTCTCTTGGCCATGGACATGTCAGCAGGCTGGCTGAAGAAGCTGCGGGCGGGAGCAGGGTGGTGACCATGGCACGGCAGAGCCTCTCCTTGGCACAGGTGGAAGACAGAGGGAGCAGGCGTGTGGCTTTAGGTCAGCCAGCCATGCTGAGAACTGCTTGCGGACATTGTCCCTCGATCGGCCTGTCTCACTGTCTGCAAAGCGGGAATAACAATAATAACACCTCCTCATAAAGTTTTCATGGGGATGACTTAGGATGATGCCTGGCATGCAGGAAGCTTTGCTGGCAGTTTGCTGTGTTCATTGTGACCACTTTGCCAGCCCGTCAGCGTCTTACATGCCACACTCCTTTTGGGAATCCCTTGGCCAGAAGGTTTCACATCTGATAGTGTCAAGTGGTGGATGGAGGAAATCATGTCTCCTTGTGGCATTCACTGGGTCACCTGGAGCTGACAGGTTTCTCTGTAGGCAGCTTGCGAGTTAGTCGCTTAATCGACACCTATTTGTTGAGCAGGTGCTCAACCTCCTCCCCCAGGAGCGTCCTGGCTCGCAGGAGGATGGGTGCCAGCACAACAGCACATGACTGCAGCTCAGGGGATGTGGCTTGAGGAAGTATCCAGGGGCCTATGAAAATATATGCAAAATGCCATGTGTGAGCCCATATTTGTGTTTTTCTGGGGTTGGAGTTCATAGGTGAACAGTCATGAAAGGGGCTGGACCCCAAGGTAGCAGGAACAACTGGAGTGGAAACAAATGGACAGTACCACCGGTGAGAAGGAAGAACTGCAGAACTGGCTGGAGGGCGGGGAGCTGAGGCCAGGGACACTCTTTTCATTTTATAGAGAGGATGTTGAAACCCTGGGGCTGATCACTGCCCAGTTATACTGATAGGAAGACTAGAACGATCCTAGGTCATCTGACCTTTCCCTTACACCACTGATACTTGATTTTCTCTCCAAGATCTGTAATAGGCCCTCCATTGATATTTATGGAAGTGACATTCCTTTTAAAAACATTCAAAGATCTAAGTATCAAGAGGATTTTAAAATGTAGTTTCCCAAAATACATAGTCTAGAATGTAAAATATGGTAGTTTCATTCACTTAATTCAAAGTCAGTTGAACTCAAAAAATGTTTATCCAAGGCTTACTATGTCCCTAAAGATTGAGTTTAGTACTTAAATCCATATTTGTTATTTTCACATTTCAGGGTGCAACAAGTCAGTTCCAGATACATACTTGCTGTATGATATGTTTAGGGAGAATTATATGTATGGATTCTTTAATTAATTTCAGCAAAATGAAAAATGGAATACTAAGGCATTCCTATGACTTGGTTTGGTTTTTAAACATCTAGTCATAACTCATTCACATTCTTACATTATGATATGATTTTTGCCTTAGGAACCCATTGCATGTATTTCTCTTGGTAAGTATAAATAGCATTTAGGAAAAAAAATGAGGGAACTTTGCATACTATGTTGGAAAAGAAGAAGTAAATCTCAGTTATCTTCACCGAATTCATGTTGGTTTTTGTTGTTGTTCTTTTTAAATGTGTTTTCCTTTAAGATAGTATAAAGCAAAGTGTATTCACCCAGTGTCCATCCTCCTCCCTCCCCAGCCCACTTCTGGTTTTGTGAGATGCTGAACTTTGAAGTGAGGTTAGCCAAAGTTGACCCGTAGTCCCATTGTTTCCCTGCCAAGGGGCCCTGGGCAAGTTTCCTGCCTTCTCAGAGTGACTCGTCTTAAAAATGCTATTTCATCATGACCCAGCTCCTGAGGTTATGTGAAGATTAAATGAGATCACGAAACTAATCTCTCTGTACAGTGCCTGGCACATAGTACATATTTAGCAAATATTAATTAATATTAATATTTACTCTACTATCAATAATTACAGTTGACAATATTATTATTGTATTTTGGCTAAGGAAATGTTTATGCATTTGTTATCTGAAAAGGAAGACATCTGTTTCTCTTTGAGGTTCTACTTCCCAATCTTGTTGAAAATTGAGACCAGAAGAAAATTCTCTGATTTAATCACTGAATAACTGGAGGTCATTAAATCTTCCCTGAAAAGATTTTAGTTCTAGAATTCAAAACCGGGAAAAAAAACCTTATTTGCTTAAGAGATACAGATGCAAACAGAAATCAAACACAGCTGCTCTTATCTCTCCACAGCACCATCTCTTCTTGGTACCGAAAGAGATAATGATCTTGCAGTGTAATTTTATAAGGAGGTAACAAAATCAATTGCATTATCTCAAGTGTAAACACTGAAGCCCTTATCCCATTGCTGGTTAAGATGGGCTGTAACTGTGGCAGCTGCTCACTCCCCATTATAGATTATTTTAGATGAAAGAAAACATTGACTAATAAATGCAGATTTGACAACACAGGAGCATAGATGGCTTTACAGCTTGATAATCAAGAATGAAATCAGCAATGCAGTTATTGGATGGAACGTCAACACAAAACAGCCATGGGCACAAGAGAAGGTAGAGATAGACAAATCACTTGATTCATTTTCCATTATTAAAAAAGCAAAGTCTTCACTTAAACATGAACAAATCTGCAAACGCTTTGGGTCCACTGAGGTTTTATGTGGTCTTATAAAATATAATAAATAATTAAAGTCAAAGACTGAGATGAAATTAGGACACTGTTGGGATATTTTGTTTCATAATTGCAGTGACTGTGGGATTACTGTGATCCCTGCCAAGGTATGGTGATTAAAGTAGAGGGCATCTCTTGTTGTCACAGAACTTAAATGTCATATGAAAGAGTAATTGGACTTTGTAGACATTCAAACCCATAAAATAAAATCAATAGTTATAGACCTGTATAACCAAGTCCATAAGATTTTAAGGCCAGACAAATGCACCACTGACATAAGTTGAGTGACCTTGGGCAACTTAAATAAATCAGAAGAATGATACCTGCCAGGTAGTGACATTGTGAGTACTAAATAACATTAATTGTGCTTATCACATAATAAATGCTTGATGATAAATAATAAGTGGCTTTCCTTGTTTCTTTTCTCAGTCTTCCTTAAGTTTTTCACAAGTTAATATGCTTCTTTTCTCTCTATCTGAAGTACGATTTTTATTTTAGCTTGACCCAGTGGCTCTGTATTATTTGTTTCAATTATGTTACAATGTGTAGATTATTCTAGTCTCTCTATATCTTAAAACTAACATGCCTTTTTAACATTAACACTTTTCCCAAAAGGAAGGTCTTGTGGAGGAAACTTTGTTTTTCTTCACTGTGCTAAGAAAGTTGGCAAGGTTAACCATAAGTCTGTTTAATCAATAGAAAATACCAAAAGTCTTTAAAAATTAACAAGCAGCCAAGATATGATGTAATTTCTTATGTGTTTTTCCTTGTCTCATTTCCTCTAAATTTTTCTTTACCTTGTGTTTATTTATTTATTTATTTGTTTACTTATTGAGTGGGAGTCTTGCTCTGTTGCCCAGGCTGGAGTGTAGTGGCACACTCATGGCCAACACAGCCTCAACCTGCTGGGCTCAGGTGATCCTTCTGCCTCAGTGTTCCAAGTAGCTGGAATCACAGGCATGTGCCACCATGCTTTGGCTAATTATTTGATTTATTGTTGAGATGAGGTCTCGCCATGTTACTCAGGCTGGTCTCGAACCCCTGAGCTCAGACAATCCTCTCTCCTCCACCTCCCAAAGTGCTGAGATTAAAGACTTGAGCCACCGGGCCCGGCTCTTGTATTTTAAATAAAGCAAGGTCTGACTCATTGTTGGCATCTATAAGTGTTTGTTGAATTAAGAGGAAAAGAAATACTTTAATTGTGACCAGAGACAAAGGCTCCTCAGTGGAAGCTGAATAGACCTTAATGAAAGTATCCAGGTTAGAAAACATTCTGCTACCTGCTTCTTTTATTCAAGTGCAAAACTACTTGGATTAGTTTCTTGGGGTAGTAGAAGGGTTAAAGTAATTAAATTATAAGAGGAGACAGAACAATTTTATGGCATCTTTTATCCGTAGTTAAAATTTTAGTGTTAAAGGGACCCTGGAGATGAAATGGTTCAACCTCCTTAGTTTATACATGAGGAAACCAAGACCCTAAGGATTTAAATGGCTTCATCCTGGGGTGACTCTTTTTAGAGCCAGCTCTTAAAGGGACTTGCCCCATGGTACTCGTTTATATGGACACTTCCATCTATTCCAGGGCACTTACGTACCTACAACAACAGACAGCAAGATAAAGACTGTGGTTGAGTGCTTCAGCCTTTGGGTTAGAGATACCTCAATTCAAATTCCTGCATCGCCACTTACTAGTTGTGTAAACTTGGACAGATTGTCCAAAGTAATGGTCAAGTAACTTAATCTTTCTGTGTCTTAGTTTTCTTACCTATAAAGAGGGGATGGCAACCTCTTGTCAAGTTCATAGATTTATTACTAATGACAAGTGAGATAATGTATAAAGTATTATCACTAGCCAGATGCATACTAAGAAATCAGTAAACTTCCTTACAGCCAACATAGATTGATGACGCAGTTCATGGGAAACTTCGAGATCTCACAAATATATCCAGTCAAACCAAAACTGTCCTCCTTCACTTCATCTTTGACCTTCCAAACAAAGTATTATTTTTCTACCAGACATAACAGTATGGATTTGAGAGACTTGTTGAGCTTAGTAAGGGCTGCCCAGGTTTGCCTGAGACTCTATCTTAGCATTTTTCAAATAGCCATCCTGCTTTTTTTGTTTGTTTTCTCAGTCTTCCTTAAGTTTTTCACAAGTTAATATGCTTCTTTTCTCTCTATCTGAAGTAAGATTTTTATTTTAACTTGACCCGGTAGCTCTGTACTATTTGTTCCAATTATGTTACAATGTGTAGATTATTCTAGTCTCTCTATATCTTAAAATTAACATGCCTTTTTAACATTAATACTTTTCCCAAAAGGAAGGTTTCCCAAAAGAAAGCCACTTAGCGTTTTTCACATAGCCACCTTGCTTTTTGGTAGCACCTGCGGGACAGAACCCAACTCAGGGTCTTCCCCTCAGCACAGTCCGTTCTCAGGAAGCCTGAGATTTTGGAGCAGGCCAGGGACAAACCCAAGGTTGTCAAGCGTACTTTCCTCACCCACATCGGGTGTTCCTTAACACAGGGCCCCGTCTGTTCATCTCCACATTTCCCTTCATTTCGTGTCCCACGTGGGGATGCTCAGCAAGTGGTTGTGTTTGCAGCAATGAATGAGCCTGTGCTGAAGAGTTACCGGGAGGAGAGCCCTTCAGCTTTAGAGGCTGGCTGTAACAGAGAGGTTGTTTCTACATCAAGTAATGCGGATTTTTCTGATGACAGTCAGCAAGGCCTAAATCTCAGTGTTTTGCATGAGAAACAGAATCTGTACGAACTCTTCTGCCCTGCGTACTGATGTGCAGTGACTTGTGTTATTAAATGTCAGAGTGAAATACAACCAATTTTCTTTAAAAAGGGAGAGAAGTATAATTCTAGCACCTCAGATATCTTTCGGAACAGGTATATTAATGAATTTTCTTTCAAGACACGTATGTCATTATGCCTCCTGTAAAGTCATGTCCAAAATCTCATCTCTCAAAGAGGTAATATATGCTTTGCTTGGGATATCATCCACAGAGAAAAGTTATACTATCCTAAAACCTTTTCTAAATCTGCATATTTAGATATATGAAATACCCTAAATTTTCTTTAAGAAATACTTAGAGTGGCTTATTTTACAGATATTTTTTCTTTAACTGTATTTATTACAGCCAAGAATCAACTTGTCTCTCTGAATAAGCTTTCCCAAACCAGTCTCCTTTAAATCTTTCCTCCTTTATTCAAGTTAATAAAGTTGGATGAGAGAAATGTTGGCATTTACTCAATGTGGTGTTTCTTTTCTTTCTTGTTCACAATCGAGTGCTTCATTTAAATTTACAAGCCTAGACTCCTTTAAATGGCAAATGGGAACATCGAATCAAAGAACGTTTGGGTTAACCATGGCGTGCACAGAGCTAGCTGACGTGCTTCCATATGCTGCATGTAAGTCTGGATTTAGGTTGTGTAATAGAGTTTTATTTGACCAAGGTAATAAGTCTTTGGAACCCATTTTTCTTCCCTAGCCCCTCTGCTTTTACTCTGCCCAAAGCTAACATGTCACTGAAGAACGAGCCAAGGGTGAACACATCTGCTCTGCAGAAGGTTGCTTCTGACATGAGTAATCTCGTAGAAAACCTGGACACTCTGGAGCTCCACTTTGAGGGTGAGGAGGTGGAATATGACATGTCTCCTGGAGACCCCAAGACACAGGAAGGTAAAAACTCACCATCTGAGGGGGCTGGCTGCAGAGCACAGATTTGAGAAAATCAGCAAATAGCTGCTTTTCCTTGTAGATAGACCAAAACACTGGGTTTTATAAGGGGTTTACTTGTTTTAGCATGTTATGATCCTTAAAAGAATGTCTGAAAATGGCAGGTTATGCTAGTATCACATATTGCAATAACTTTATTTACTTATTTTTTAGTGTATATCCCTTTCTCTGCTATTTATAACACTCAAGGATTTAAGGAGCCTAATACACAGACGTATCTCTCCGGCTGTCCAATAAAAGCACAAGTTCTGGATGTGGAACGCTTCACATCTACAACAAAGGTCAGAGCGTTTATGGACTCACCTTTTGTCAAAACATATATGAATGCAAGCATTGCCTTTCATTTTCCTTTCTCCTAGCTATGACCTGTTTTTAGGTTTTGTTTGATTTATTGTTTATTTATCACTTCCAAGTCCTTATCACCTTTCAGGTTTTTGCTTCCTTCCTGTTTACTCTTTATTTGCATACTCCTCTTTTTTCATTCTGGGTCATGCTCTCTCTTGCGCTCTCTCTCTCTCTTTCTTTTTTTTTTTTTTTTTTTTAGTCGGAGACTCATTATGTCACCCAGGCTGGAGTGCAGTGGCACACTCATGGCCACTACAACCTCGACCTGCTGGACTCAGGTGATCTTTCTGCCACAGCCTTCCAAGTAGCTGGAATTACAGGCACACACCACCACACCTGGCTAGTTTTTTTTAAAATTTACTGTAGCCAAGTTGCCTAGACTAGTCTCAAACCTCTGGACTCAGTCCATCCTCTCGCCTCGGCCTCCCAAAGTGCTGGGATTGCAGGCTGGAGCCACCGCGCCCAACCCATGCTCTCTTTTTAAAAAGGCATTTAAAGTAGTCATCAGTTTAATAAATTGTGAAGTGTCTCTTCTAGTCTTCTTCTCTCCCCAACTTTCTGTTTCATTTGGACTCTTGAGGCATATTCGTTCCACCTAGAATGGCAGTGTAAGTCAAGGAGAGATTTTGCTTTCCTAATGCTTGGTTAGCAAGAAAACGTTGATGCTCTCTGGCTTTTACAAGAAAAAAGCCAGGATGGTGCCTGACCATGGCCATCACCCAGAATACTGTTGAGAGACTTCTGTTGGCGTAATCCGCCTCTGTGATGAGTTCCTATAACCCCATTCTTGAATTCTTATTCACATGCTTTCTTGAACACGGAAGAGGCTTTGAAGGAAAATGGCTTCCACAAGAAAAGCCCTTGGAAGTGGGCTGGACTAGGAAAAGTTGTTGGAGTAGCCACATTTGATCGTTCCTGCCTGGATTTCACAGTTGTCAAGTCTGCAGAGGGGGAAGGTTGCCTCAGGGTGGTGGCCTTTGTCCCTTCAGGCTAAGCTGTAGTCTTGGCAGAGTAAGGCCACTATTGGCTCCTGCCTCAGGGGAAACGTAGAATGATAACCTCTGTCAGGGAAAGGCTTTGCCTTCTCTTCCTCCTTGCCTGGCCTAATTCAGCATTTCTGGCACAAGCTGTGCACCTTGGTTTCCTGTTGGTTTTGCCCAGTGCTCTGTTTCAACCTACACGGACGTGGACTGACTCCCAGTTCACAGCCACCTGGGTGTCCAGCCTTTGCTTTCGACTTTTCCTGTGAGTTGGGTCCGTGTCTCCCCGAGACACTACTGAGCACAACCCACCTAGATATGTCTCTAAAGTAACATTTGTCTTCATATTTTGCCTGCCGGCTTTTAGACTGAGAGACAGCAGCCTGTGGGGGCTACGTGTACAAGCTCTAGAGCCAGCCCGCATGGTTTAATTCCTGTCTTTGCTTTGTGATCTTGAGCAAGTGTCATAACCTCTTGTTTACCAAATAATGGATATAATACTGCTTACCTTGTAGGTTTGTTATGAGGATTTAATAATAATAATATAGTATTACCTTATACAGGTAGGTACTGTATATTTATATAACTACAGCAACTTTCTCCACCCACCCTTTCTGAACACCAATGATGCCTCAGGGCAGGGGGTGGTAGAGGCGAGGCTAGACTTTGGAATGTATTTCAGGAGGAGAAGGGGAGGAGGCATGCCATTTGTGAAGGACAGAAAGGGCCAAGATGGCACTCCTGGCATCCACTACCTCCTGCTTCCCTCTAGCCCCTGCCAGTTGCCTGTTCACTGCTTATATTTGTAGACTAGACTCCTGAATACTAATTAGGTAATTAGGGATTAGGGCCTTCACTTGTTATCTGCTTTACCTGGTTTCTGGTTTCAGGAGTGTGTATGTGTGTGTGTGTATGTGTGTGTGTGTGTGTGTGTGTATGAGGGATAGGATTTATACATGTCTTTGGTGTGATTCCCAGTTTGTCTAATGTAATTTGTCAGGTGACCATTTAAGAGAATGTTATTTCTGTAGTCAGCTGTTTTTGAAAAACATTTGCTTAAGTACTTACATAAAATAAATAAGCTGGACTTAAGTATACTTCCATGTTACTTATTAATTAACTATTATTCTGGAGAGCTTTTGGAATTTCGTTGTTATTTAAAATACCAACCATTTTTATTTATCACTGTAGGTACCAAGTATCAATCTTTACACTATTGAATTAACACATGGGGAGTTTAAATGGCAAGTGAAGAGGAAATTCAAGCACTTTCAAGAATTTCACAGAGAGCTGCTCAAGTACAAAGCCTTCATCCGAATCCCCATTCCCACCAGAAGGTAACCATTTCAGAATTAATTATAAAGTGGTCCCAGTATACAAGTTGAATGGAAAGTGTATTTCATTTACTTGTAACTAACTCGTCCATTGTTGGTAGAGATCTTCAGTTTAATTGGTCTTTTAAAAATAACCCATCTTATGAAAGATGTTATGAGCGTTATAGCCAAAGAATAATCTAATACATGTTTGCATTCTCTGCATATGCATTGTAGACACACATTTAGAAGACAGAATGTCAGGGGGGAGGAACCTCGGGAGATGCCTAGTTTGCCCCGCTCATCTGAAAACAGGATTCGAGAGGAACAGCTCTTTGGTAGAAGGGTAAGTTCTACAACTGTTCTGTCGTCTTGGACATAATCTTGCATTGTTGTAGAAACATGGCATCTACTGAGTAGGCAGGTAGGTCTGGCTGTGACTTTTCTCACCTACTGACCGACTGCCCAGGCTCATGTACCATTTCTGGCACAAGTTGGGCATTTCTTTCTTCTCCAAGCAATGGAGAGCCGTTTTCCCAGAAGAGGGAGAGAGTTCTTGGTTAGGACTTACATTATGAAGAAGCTGTGTTTCCTGCTGGGACTTCCCTGGGCCTGGTGTGAGTCAAAGATTGAACTCATCATTGGGGATTTTGAGATTTCCACACACTTGCTTCAGTGTTTGTAGTAGCTCATCTTAAATATATGTAAAATCTGATTTTTGAGCTACAAATGGGGCAGTTAGGGTCTGAGGAGAGTAGGTCAGAATACAGCACACACAGCACTAGGACAGAAAACCCAGGAGAGAGATTTCTGCCAACTCTATTCCATGATTGGTGCTGTACAGGGGGGACGAGTGATTGTTTTAACTAGAAAATTGACAAGTAATGTATTAATTTCTGTCAGTACTGTTTTATAATCTGAAACTTTTATGTTTCAGAGAGGATGTTAGATTTCTTCTTTTAGTTGTCATCTTGTTTAAAATCTTTGTAGGGGTCTGCCCCAAATATTTTTCAAGATAACCACACATAGAAAATTAAGCAGTTTTAGTTTACTGTGTGCACATATGTGAGTTCAGCTGAGCATGATTATGGCTTCAGCATTTAGTGATTCAGCAAAAAGGTGCTGCATTTTGTATTCTCGCCAATATGGTTGACATATGTTGCTCTACTCTCACCAGCCCACCCCCCTTCCCTCCCGTCCACACACACACATTTTAACATATTTAAAAGCTAGTATATCTTACTAGGAAGTCTTTTAACCCCTTCCCTATTTTTCCTGAAAAACTCTTTAATAGATGCAATGTATATTTTCCAATAAATTCAGTGTTAGATTTGAAAAATACAAGGTTTTGATAAGATCAACAAATGCTTTAAAACTACCTGCTATGGACAATCCCCACAGAGGGTTAAATGACTCTATGGCTTGGGGCTTGTCAGCAGTTTATAGAAGACCTAAGCATGTGGAAATTTAAATATCAAGAAGTGTTTTAAATACTAGTTCCAGAGAACTATGGAAATAATACCTAAATGGTGTTTGATATTCCTTGCCCAGTGATTATGTCAGTATAATTGAACAATTATAGAAGTTAAGATGAAATGATGATCTCATCATTGTCACTACTGTTTACGTTTTTCTATAAATGTGACCATGCTAACTCTTATCTAAAAATATTTGCACTACAGAAACAACTGGAAGATTACTTGACAAAGATACTGAAAATGCCCATGTATAGAAACTATCACGCTACAGTAAGTACCAGTCAGTGACTTTAGTTTGAAGTGATTTATAGTGTAGTAATTGACAGCTACATTTTGGATCATTTTACTAACCAAATGCATGTATCCACATCTGTATTATTCCTTGAATTAAGATAAATGAATACAAAATTGATATGGCGGCAGGGATCCAGTTTATGGTGAGATGATATTTTGAAAATATTGAATAGAGCTTCATATGTTTATAACAGTGTATTTACATGAACTTGAAATGCTGCTGTAGGCTAGATTGTCTAGAAATCAGCTCTCATCTCTCCTCAGGCTTCCAGAGTAATGCCAAAAAGCATTTCTAGCACTCAAGAATATTTAGTAATAAGTGTTGAAAACAAATGAGCAGAGATGAATGCCTAAAGATTGTGTGGTGCAAAGGGTGACTTCCGTCTGATTGGCCTGTGGTGCTGAAAAAGACCTGTCTTTGCTGGGCTTGGTGGCTCAGCCTGTAATCCCAGCACTTTGGGAGGCTGAGGCGAGTGGATTGCCTGAGCCCACGGGTTCGAGACCCACCTGGGTAACTTGGCGAGACCTTGTCTCTACAATAAATAAAAAATAGCCAGGTGTGGTAGTGCGCGCCTATAGGTCTGGCTAATTGGAATGCTGAGGTGGAAGGATTGCTGGAGCCCAGCAGGTCGAGGCTGTGGTGACCGGGAGCGTGCCATTGCTCTCCAGTCTAGGCAACAGAGTGAGACTCCAACTCAAAAAAAAAAAAACACCTGTCTTTTCATGTAAAGTGAGAAGCATGGGAAAAGCTAGGGATAGAAAAAACCTGAGAAATCCGAAAAAAGAAGAGGCATTGGGGCTTAGAAGCAGTCACAGAGATTAAGCTTGGGAGGCATGCAGCTGGCAAGCAAGAGAGCACAGGACTTAACAGCGCCAGCAAACCATGAATTCTGCCCTGAGAGACCCTTGAAGGTGTGGTGTTTTTAAACAGCTAGCCTTCAGTTAACCAGAGGCCTGGCTAACTGAGAATGCACTAGGTGATGATATTTCTGTCCGCATATGTGTAAACTGTATTGCTGTGGGGCTGTGTGTATGCCTGCGATGTATGCGCAGACCCCAAGAGTTGGTGCTGTTGGGATGTGGCCTCTAGTTCGGAGAATGGCATCACATAAGCACATACACAGAGACAGGAAAGACCTCGGTGTATTTTGGAGGGGGCGCAAGGACGCCTGGGTGGGAACTGCCTTCCTGCTGCCTCGCAGAGCTACTTGGAGCCTGGTCCAAATAGGCACATGGCTGGTCCCCTTCAGACACAGCTGATCTGGGTTCAAGCCACTCCCACTCTGTAGCAGCTTGCACTGGAATGTTCGGGGAACTTAAACGAGCTTCTTACAGCTTCATAATCCTAGAGAAGGGTTTTCTCAGGGAAGTAGGCATTTGGGTTTAGCCAGAGGATTTCAAGAGAAGGGTGATGGGAGGGGTTTTACCCCTTCTGGAACCTGTATCCTTGAAATAACATGAATAAGGTTACTACTGCTTGTGTTATTAAAACTGCTGCTTCCCGTTGTGTTCTCTGAAATCAGACTTGCTGTTTTCTTTAATAGAGAATTATGTAAATGTGTCCTCACACCATATGCAATAATTTTTCCATTTCTTTTACTTTTCTGCCTGCCTGTGACTTTACTTTTACTATGTCTTTTGGCTTTAGAGCAGTACTTGGTAAGTTCACTCTTCTCTTTTCATGTACCTTACTACATTTTGAGTTCTAACGGACAAACAATGTTTACATTGTTAAGATGTTCATTTTAATTACTTTTCCTGTCATAAAAGTCTTTTCAAAGTTAAGCCATATTCTATTTAGAAATTCCAGATGCCTTATAAACATTTCCCCTGGAAGGGAAAGCCTCATAACAACTGGTTGAATAGATTATTGTCCTCATTTTTGATGGATACTGAGATTATTCTCTGCAGCAGCTGAACTCTCCAACATGACTCAAGCAGAGGATACAATTTGATACACGTTAATTGTCTAACATTACTTTCCTTTCATATGAAATGTAATCTGGTCTAAAGACTAGATTTACAGGACTTCACTTCATGTTTGTGAAATTAGATTGACAACTATGTGTTTTCTTCAATAATTGTGAAAAATACTAAAAATCCCATCTGCAAAAATCTTATTAAAAATTATTTTTACATATATACATATAATACATTTGTATTTTTATAAATATAAAACAAGCCTATTTTAAGTTAATTTAGGCATAAATCATGGATTATAGGTCAAGGGATTGGATAGGATATGTCCTTAATCTCTGTAGGACCATCCAGATCTGTATTTGAAATCTGTACTTTTAACAAATAGCTCAGATAATTCTTATCATTAGGAGACTTTGAGAACCACACTAAAATGTTATTGTCAGCTTAGAAATGTCTTGGTAAAATTGTACCACTAAAAAAAGTGTGAAGAGATGTATTATTGAGGTTATTGAATAATGGAATGTTCGCAACAGAAAATGGGTTTAGGCTTCAAAGCACTATTTAATTTTCTTAAGTGACTTTTGAAATATGACATGAGCAGTTCTTTCCCTCAGTTTTATATAGTCATTGGTTGGGTTTGTACTTAGATAACTACCTTTTCTTCCAGGATTATGAAGACTTCCTTTGTTTTTAATTCCTTTTTTCCTCTTTGTGGTTCAGAAAAACAGAGTATCTTAGTGTCTTAGTGTATTCAGCATCAGACAGTTACTTGAGAGATTATTGGTGATTTATTCAGTTTTCTTGGCTCAGTTGTAAAATACGGACAAATGTATTTCATCTTTTCTCTAAGCATAAATATGTAAAAAAAAAAAAAAGCAGTATATAGCCAATATTCCCAACCACATACAAAACCTTCAAAGAAAACTTCCTTCTTTTTTTTCTTTTCTTTTCCTTTTTTGCTCATCCCACTTACAAGCTTGAACTGAAAGCCTCTTCTTCTGGGACACGCATCAGTGGGAGATGCTCACCTCCCACTACTCTCCAGCTCTCTAGTGACTTTCACATGCGGCTGGTGTGGTTCACCCCAGGGAACCATGTTGAGGTAGAGGATCTCTGTGTGCAGTCCCCTCTCTGCTTTCTGGTGCGGCGAGAATAACTTTTTTGTTGTTGTTTTCCTATCAAGGCCTTCATGGTCTAAGGACCCTTGGCAGATCTGAGCTTACTGTTGGCTGCCTTAACAAAATGTCTGTAAGTTGGGAACATTGTATTGTCTAATCCCAGTTGTTCAAGGATTGCTTGTGGTAAACCCCTGGTGTGCCAAGCATGGCATACTGTTGATTTGGTTTTCCCTCTTTGTGTTCACATTTGCATCTAGCCCTCACCTAGCTAGAATGTGCAGGCTTCTGGTTTTTGCAGCTTAGTTTTGAGCATACTGACTTGGTCTGACTTCATACTGAGGCTATCCTTTCTTAATTATGTGATCTTGGACAACTTACTGAACTCCTCTGAACCAGGGGTGGGCAGATGAGGGTCCATGGACCAAATGTAGCCCATGGTCTGTTTTCATATGTTCTGTGAGCTAAGAATAGTTTTTATATTTTTAAGTGGTTAAAAAGAATCAAAAGAAGAATAATATTTTGTGGCACACAAAAATTAAATTATATTCATATTTTATATCCCTAAATAAAGTTTTATTGGAACCCACATTCATTCACTTATATATGTGTCTGTCACTATTTTCATGCTACAGTGGCAGAGTTGAGTGGTTGCAACAGAGACTTTGTGACCTACAAAGCCCAAAATATTTACTGTCTGGCTTTTTGCTCTGAACCCCAGTCTCCTCTTCTGAACTAGGGGGAGGGTAGCCCCTGCTTCAAAAGGGTATAAGACAAGCATGCAAAATGCTTATCACAGCACCAACACATAATAAGCACTCAGGAATATACTACAGCTGTTTTTATGATAGTATTACAGTTTTTAATCTTCTAGTAACTTATACTGGGAAGGTGCATCTAAAATGTAAAATTCTCTTCCTTCTCAGCTCATTAAAGATAACAATTTATGACCAGGCTCGGTGGCTCAGCCTGTCATGCCAGCACTTTGGGAGGATGAGGCGAGTGGATTGCCTGAGTCCATGGGTTCAAGACCAGCCCAGGCAATTTGGCAAGACCTTGTCTCTACAAAAAAAAATAATTAGCCAGGCGTGGTAGCACACATCTGTAGTTCCAGCTACTTGGAAGGCTGAGGTGGAAGAATCGCCTGAGCCCAGTGAGTGAAGGCTGCGGTGGCCGTGAGCGTGCCACTGCCCTCCAGCCTGGGCGACAGAGTGAGACTCCAACTCAAAAAAAAAAGGACAATTTTAGTTATGCCTGATGTTCAAACACCATCCTGGTCTCTCTTCAAGCTCCAGTGCTATTTGATTTTCCATTCCCCTCCTTCATCCTTTTCGTCCCCATTTCCACATGCCCTGGTCCAGTCCATCTCCTGGAGCCAGCACCAGTAACTTTCCCTTCTTGTAGTCGTTTATGATTGTGTGTACTCTGTGCCTCACAACCCCTCCCCTCTCAACAAAAACAAACACAGAAGTGTATGGGAATAAGCTCCATTCCCCTACAACCTTCTTGAGTATTTTGTCTCTGTCTCAGGGCATATGTTGTTGTCTTGGATGCGTCTTCTAATCTGGACTCTTTCAGGGCAGTATCATTATTATTGACCTGTGTAGTCTGAGGAGTATACCGGACAGTGTTTACACATAACAGCCCAATAAGTGTTTTTTTAATGCATACATTTAATTTATTTTTTTGCTTTCTAAATTTGAATTTCTTGCCTCTTTTCAGACAGAATTCCTTGATATAAGCCAGCTATCTTTCATCCGTGATTTGGGACCAAAGGGCATGTAAGTTGCAATGCACCTTTAAAGAGGAGTGTGAGAAGCTGGCAAACACTGGCATTTGATTTAGCAGCTCGATACAGTGGTGGAGCTCCCAGCTTCTCTCTGGGCTTCTCTTCTCCCCAGCAGAGAGAGCAACTCATGGGTCTACTTATGCAAAGCAGAGCCTCTCCTGCCATAAACAGTGGTAGCATCTGCTACCCCATCTTTCTGGTGTGCTCACAGCCCAGATTTCTTCTAAGCCAATGGTGGAGGTGTTCAGTATCCCTAACAAGTATGATACGTGGGAGAAGGCATGAAAAGTCAAATTTATAAGATCTCTTGTTCTAATTACTTATGAAAGTTAGCTGTTTAACACTCATTTTGGTGACCGTTTAAAAATAATACTGTGTAAAATATATGCTGTGTAACAAGATGGAAATGTAATGATTTTTTTCCTTCACAGTATTAGAGCTTCATAATAGAAAGAGGTTGGTTTTCAAATTTTAGTTCTTTAAGAGCACTATTAGTAGCTGTTTCAAAAGCAGTTCTTTAATGTAGCCATGTTGTTGCTTTTCCTTATCACATCTTTCAAAATCAAGGGAGTCCTCCCTTCAAAGTGAGTAGCTGTGCTCTCCTTCCTTGGGAATGACTCCGCTGCTGAACTGAAGGGATACGGGGATATCCTGGGGTCTGGGTGAGCCTCTCCACAGAACCGCCTTGTGCAGGGATGTGGACGTACACGGGGCCTTCTTTAGGTTGTCACAGTGACTGGAGGAACACTCAGCATTTAGAGCTGGCAGTCGGGAGCCAGGATGCCTCCCGCCCCGCACTATGCACGGTAGAACCATGCTTCCCAGATGCCAAAAGGGCTACACCTGACCAGGGTGTTGTAAGATTAACTGCTAGTGTACCTAGCCTCACAATCACGGCACTGGGCTAGTTGACAGTGCAGGAGGAAAGAGTGGGGAGGAAAATAGTGTGAAAATGAGATGGGTTATTTCGTCCCAAGTTGTGAGGCTGCAAACTATGTGAGAGTTGCGACTTTGAAGATGACGATTTAATGTGATGTCTCTTTCAGAGAAGGTATGATCATGAAAAGATCTGGGGGACACAGAATACCAGGTTTGAATTGCTGCGGTCAGGGGAGAGCCTGCTACAGGTGGTCAAAAAGGTAGGATGTCATGAGTTTTTGAGCATGTGTTTATTTATATAACCTGGGTATTTGGGGGAGTTTTGCATGCCAGTTTTAGATTGTAAGTCCTTTGAAAGCCATGGCAGAGCAAATTTTTAGTCATTTTTGAAAATGGAAGTTACAGCATTTATTTAAATATTCTGCCCAAAACCAGACTTGTAGACAGCGTATACAAATTATGTACATAAAACCCTGGCAATATAGAACCCCAAAATTGGTCAACCAAAGAAGACATACAAATGGCCAATTAGCATGTGAAAAGATACTCAATATCACTAGTCATTAGGGAAATATAAATCAAATCTACAGTGAAATACAAGTTCACACCCACTAGGATGTCTATAATAAAAAGGGTGAACAAATGTTGGCAAGGATATAGAGAAACTGGAACCTTCAGATATTGCTAGGGGAAATGTAAATTGGTGCAGTCGCTTTGGAAAGGGTCTGGCAGTTCTTTAAATTGTTAAGCATAGAGTTACCACATGCCCCAGCCATTCTACTCCTAGGTATTCACCCAGAAAAATTGGGAGAACAAAAGAAGTCTACACCAAAACTTGGCCATAGTAACATTATTCATAACAGCCAAAAAGTGTAAATACTTCAAATGTTTATCAGTTGATGAATGGGTAAACAAAATGTATATTTCTATACAGTGAAATATTATTCAGCCATAAAAAGTAATGAAGACTACTGGTGGGTATGGGGTTTCTTTATGAGGTGATGGAAATGTTCTGAAATTAAGTGGCAGTGATGGTTGCACAACTTTGTGAATGTGCTAAAAACATTGAAATGCATACTTTTAAAAGGGAAATTCTATGATATGTGAATTACATCTGAATAAAGTTTTAAACTTTAAATAAAAAAGGAAACGAAGCACTGATCCATGCAGCAACATAGATAAACCTTGAAAACATTATGATATGTGAAAAATGTCAGATACGAAGAACCGCATATTATATGATTCTATTTCTATGAAATGTCCAGAATAGGCACATCAGTAGAGACAGAAGTACATAAAGGGTTTCCAGCAGGAAGTTTCTTTTGCTAACTTTTTTTTTTTTTTGAGCTGGAGTCTCACTCTGTCACCCAGACTGGAGTGCAGTGGCCGCTCCCGGCCACTGCAGCCTCGACCTGCTGGGCTCCAGCGATCCTTCTGCCTCAGCCTTACGAGTAGCCGGAATTACAGGCATGCGCTACCACGCCCGGCTGATTTTTTGATTTATTGTAGAGATGAGGTCTTGCCAAGTTACGCAGGCAGGTCTCGAACCCGTGGGCTCAGGCAATCCACTCACCTCAGCCTCCCAAAGTGTGGGATTACAGGCTGAGCCACTGGGCCCGGCTTCTTTTGCTAATTTAATTCTGCTAATGAGTATGGAGTTTCTTTTGGGGGTGATGAGAATATTCTGGAATTAGATAAAGGTGATGGTTATATAATTTTGTGAATATCCTAAAATCCAGTGAACTGTATACTTAAAAAAAACTATTAAAAAAGTAAAATTGGGTAGATTTCAGGGATGATAACTTTAGCTATATATTTCTGGAAAATGTATATTATAGAAAGTGTGATATAGACAGAAAACTTTGTTTTATATCTTGTGTCTTACTCAACTAAAGATTTGTTGAGGAACTGTATTCTTATCTGATTCTTATCTGTGTCCTCCAAGTTTTGCACATAATAGACAATAACTATGTATTGCAATAATAGTGTACTGGGATTTTGAAAAACTATTAAAATACTAATAAAAAACAAGATATAAATATCTCTATATCCCCTAAGGAAATGATAAATGAGTTTATGTGCAAAGATGGAATTGAGCCATGTGTATATTCAAAACATATAAAATTAATATTAGTATTTTCCTTTAAGTACATGGATTTAAGATACACTACCACAAAAATAACATTAATTTGGGTTTTTACTGTCTGGGCTTTGAAAGTATAGAAGAAATTACAAGAAAAAGGTCAGAATATTAAACTAAGGAAAATTGAAAATTTTTGTGTAACAAAAAAACAAATTTACTAAAATAAGAAGAAAAATAATACACTAGAAAAAGTATTTGTTTTTAAATAAACTTCTCTAACTGGTGCAAACTCGATGTTTAACATCACTGGCAAGTCAGAGCTCTCACCTGGGTAGCTTCTTCTTTCAAATTGGGCAGAAGCCTGGGGATGCACAGACCAGATGACAGGCAGGAGAGGATGGAGCTCAAGACAGCTTGCCCAGGGGCTGACTCTTGACCCAGATGCCTCTCCTGGAGGCGGGTCTTCCCAGCCCAGGGCGCTGCAGATTTCTTCTGACCACGCCTCCCAGTTATTAACTTTGCCCAGGTTAGCTGTTACCTTTCGGACTTTAAGCACCTGTGATTCTTTGGCCAAAGACTCGCGATGCCAGTGCCCTCCTGCCTGGGTGCAGGGCTGACTGGAAGGGTTGGCCAACAGTCCCTGAAGCAGCCGTCAGTCAGAGCCACAGGAGTCCAGTCACCTTTCCCTCAGTTGGGAGGATTCTGGAGCACGTTTTCGCTCTCTCCATAGCTCTCCAGCTGGCTTGCAGTTGGGTGGCCTGGATGGCCCGTAATATAGGCATGAAAACACACTCTTTGTGGCTTTCTTCCTTGTTCTTCCTTCCTGTCCTTCCCTACTGGTGCTTCCTGGCACCACCTCCCTCATAAGCTCCTTTATAAACTACTTGATATATGTAAATCTTTGTCCCAGAGTTTACTTCTGGGACAACCCAACCTCAGGCCTTTACTCAAGGAATGGAAGCATTGATCGGGTTCATCCAGTCACTTATTGAATGGCTGATATATGACAGGTTGTATTCTAGCTGCTACGAAAACAGTCGTGAACAAGAAAAAGGCCCTGCTCTCAAGGAATTCTATGAGAGGAAAGATGCAGGCACTAAGTCAACAAGTTGTATAAGTTACACAAATTCAATCAGTGATAAGAGCTTTGAAGGGGGAAAAAAATGGAACTGTGGGAGATTTTGGGATGGAGAGGGTGGCTTTAGCCCTAGGAGTCAAAGAGAGGCTCCCTGGAAAGCTGACTTCTGAGTTTCACCTCTATGAGAAGCAACAGCCAGGAAAGACAGGGGAAAGACTTTGTTGCCTAAAAGAAATATGCCCCCTCCTTTGGTAACTTTTGGATTAAATCATGCTCAACCAGGATAATCTAAAAAGATATGATCCTCCCTGGATAAAATGTGTCATCATTTTAAATTGTATAAATCTTTCTGTGAAGATTAAAGCATTGGTTCCATATTAATAAGTATTTTCTGAGTCATACATGTGAGATTTGAAATATCAGAAATCTTATATTGATGATAAAGTACAGCTGACAAAATTAGTTTAGAAAGTTTCTCACAGTAGAAGACGGAGTGATTAAACTTACCGTCAAGTCTCATAATGACCTTATCTTAGAGATAAGTTAAAACAAACAAAAAAGATAAACACAGGAAACATTTCTTCCTACAGTGTAAAATATCTGCTTAAATGCACACTTATTGACCAGCTTCTCTGCATCTGGAGGGGGTGCGATGTTAATTTTTTCATCTCATATAATGTCTTAAGAAAAAGACGTGTAGATGTTAATAAATAAATTTAGCACTTCACATTTTCTTTACTGAACTATGAGCTATACCAAGAATTAAAATTTTTAGACAGTGGAAATGTCTAAATGGTTTCATTTACTCTTGGGAACCCATTCATGCAACCGTTATTTAGGCCGGATGGTGGCTTTGCCCGAAGACTCGCTCTGGGCTGCAAGAACATTCGGCAGACAGCAGTGGACATTCGGCAGACAGCAGTGGACCTGAGAGCCATAGTCCCTGTTCCCATGGCACTTACGCTCTAGTGCGGGAGACAGACAGTAAACAAGTTAGTAAATATTTCCAGATGTGTCCTGAAGAAGCTGAGGCGGGACAGCATGGTGGAGTGGAGCTGGGGTGGAAGAGGACGGTTGAGGACAGCTGTTTCTGGATTGGACAGCCACCTGACAGAAGAATATCCGAGGAGAGGTTTCATTGACAAGAAGGGATCTTCCATGGGAGGATCTGGAAAAAACCGTTTCTAGGCAGAGCAAAGGGAGCACCCCAAAGAAGAAGGGCAAGTCTGAAGAGCAGCCAGATCAGTGTGGGGGGAGGGAGCAGTGGGAGGTGCACCTGAGAAGGGGTGGGCTGGCTCAAGGGGGCCCTCTGCATTTTAATGCCACAGCAAGTGGTGGCACTGGCAGGAGGTGTCTTGTCAGAGGAGACCTAATCTCACGTGGTTTAAACAAGAGTAGCCATCATAGCTCACATTTTGGGGGACCAACAGTGTGTTGCTGTTAGGTCCTCGTGTTCTATGCCCTGTGTTGTTATCCTCATGCCATAGACTTGGACATCAGGCTCAGTTGCCCAAGGTTAATAGGCAGAACTAGAATTGGAGCCCAGGGAGGCCAACTTGAGGGCGGGCATTTGATCCCAGGGCAGCAGGTGCTGACTCCCAGAAGGCTGGTTGACGGGTTCCTTTCTTGGCATGTATCTTCCTGTTAGAGAAAAAAAAAGAATCTATTGACAAAAGGGAGGAGGAGAAGAAAACAGGAGATTTCATGAATGGCATAATTAAATAAAGACCAGAAGTGAATTTACCCTGACCTCTAATGACAGTTAAGAACAACAACAGGACAACCCTCTTTCAGGTCTCCCCCGACTTGGGTACTTTTTTGTCTTCTTAATAAACTCCTGCTTTCTCACCAAAAAAAAAAAGAACAACAACAACTATAAAACAGTGATGGAATACGTTGAATAGGACACGAGCAAATGGGAAGACATGACATATTCATGGACAGAAGAATTAATATTGTTAAAATGACCATACCATCCAAAGCAGTCTATAGATTCAGTGCAATTCTTATCAAAATATCAGTGATATTCATCACAGGAATAGAAAACACAGATCATGGCCTTGGCATTTATATTGAGGTGTGTTATATGCATTTTTATAACATGTAATTTCTGTATTTTCTTAGGAAATTGTTATTGGGAATATTATCTGTTATATTGTTCAGTTTCCTTATGTCAGGTCCAAATGAGAAAATTCCCTTCGAATTTTGGAGGAAATCCCTTTGTTTCTTTAAAGAAAACCCAGGAAGCTTAGACCCACGCTGGTGTACCATCTGTGATTAGCCTTCGTGGTTAGGTCCTTGCTTTCTGCGACCTTAATGTTTTTCCTGTTATTAACCATATCATGTGTATGTTCTTTTCTATAAGTGATTCTAAATCTACCTCACCTTCTATCTCTAAGGAGATAACCTAGGTATTAAAAAACAAATCAATGAAGTGAAACTATGTGGAAATCAGTATAGATTTATCTACATTAAATCCCAAATTATGAAGCCACTAAAACATAATGTGGTTAGCAATTTCAGTAAAGATTTATTATAAATTTATTTTAAATGTTGAGCTGCCATGCTAGATTTACACTGTTATTTAATTAATATTCAGGTGTTTCAATCTTGTTGTTTTATAATGTGCAAGTGCCTAGAGTGCATTCCTTTGTTGGATATGTGATAATATGCCTACTGGTACTTTATGCAGTTATTGACTAATTCATTTGGTCACTATGCCATCACAGGTAAATGTGACTACATGGTGTTGTATGCCACATGATACAGTGACCATTTGCATTCACTCTTAATGAATCCCATCTCTTCCCATTGTCAGTATCATGCCTACCATCGCCATCTTTACTAATCAAAATGTGGTTGTTGCGTGGCCGTCACCCATGAGCTTGTTAGAAATGCAGAGTCTCAGTTCCAGTTCACCCAGTCAGAGTCTGCATTTTGGCAGGATCCTCAGGTGACATGTGTGCACATTAAAGTATGAGCAGAGCTCGTCTGTTTTATTGCAGCAGGCTGCTACCTGTGCACTAGGTTTGTCTTTCTCTTTTTCTAAACATAGTTCCAGTGCCATTGCCATTATTGCCCTATTACCATAAGCACTGTACTATTTTTGTTAAAAACACAGCTTATCAGGCATTTTTAGAGGATCTTGGGTGGGGCCTAGGGAATCTGCTGTTTATAGGAAGCATCTCAAAATACTCTGGTCACCAGGCAAGCTTGGGAAACACTGGTTCCATGATACAAAGTCAGCCTTGTCACCTGGCTCTCAGCCCCCGTCAATGTGGACTTGCCCATTCTCCCTATCGTTCCTTCCTTACTGTACTCCCTGAGACCCTGGCCATGCCAAACTGTTCCCCCAACACGTGTGGCATTTCCTCTCCTCAATTCCTTTGCTGACTCTTTCCTCCGTGTAGGATGGATCCATGATCTTCCCCAGCTCCCGACTCTGATCGTTGGGATCCTTCCTGGCCTCCCTCAGACAACACCTCTTCAGGAGAATGCCACTGGCTCATCCTCTTGGAGCTAAAGACTACCTCTACTTTGTACTCACTACATTTTACTTTTCTCTTCTAGGACCTCTCCCATTCAGCCTAAAATTATCATTGTACCTTTTACTAGCCTTGTAAGCTCCTTTGAGGACGTACTTCCATGTCTGATTGATCTCTGTGCTATTTCCAACTCTACTCCAACTCTCAGCTTGTCATGTGTATTCCCATATGAAGCTCTTGAATATATATTGAATTGAATAGAATATGCTTTTGAGAGATGCTAATGTCACATTAAGCATCACTTATTAAAGGTCCTTAAAGCCACAAATAATTTGAAATGAGCAACAGGATATGTGGAGTACTGGAGGCTTATTAGGTTTTTTAAAGGAGGATTTTAATCGCCAGTGGACTCATTTGCCTCCTTCATGATAGTTTATATTGGCAAACATCAGCCTGGTCCATTCTGCAGCAACTGGGACTCATTGTGTTCATCCTGTGAGTGCTACTTGCCAATACAGTGACGTTCTTCTGGGTTTTGCCATTTGTGTTTAAAGAACTCATGAACTATTTTGAATTGCTTTGTGCCACTACTGCTTCAAAAACCATAACAAAAGGTTTGGTTTGGTTTTTTTATGTTTCATAGTAATTTTTTAAAAACATAAATCCCCCTGTGCAAAAAGTGTAATTGTGTCTATGGTCTGCTAGAGTGATTACTTAAGACTTCTCATAATAATTAGTTCTTTTTGTTTCAGTTATTCAATACAACTTTTAAAGTACTCATTACCTTTCTACAGATGGTTAATAGTGAAAGACTCTTTTCTACTGTACATGAAGCCAGACAGTGGTGCCGTTGCCTTCGTCTTACTGGTAGATAAAGAATTCAGAATTAAGGTGGGAAAGAAGGAGACAGAAACAAAATATGGACTCCGAATTGATAATCTTTCAAGGTAGGAATTTCAAATATGTAAGAAATATTTCTAAAAAAACTCTTACAAACAAAATTTTTTTCTCAACCTTAAGTGATAAAGGAGGTAAAACAATTTAAATTTTAGAAAAGTATAATTTAGAACTCATTCTCAATCAAAAGTGATGAAACTACTTTTTTGTATACATTTTTAAGAGCAGAATATCCTATGTGCCAGAGAATCAGAATAGATAATCCCATGTGTAGATGCCTATTTTAGCAAAATTTATTACTTAGTTTTCTAGTTTACCAAACAGATAAATTAGAGTGATAGTTCACATTAAAAAAATAAAATGAAATGTTACTTTATAAATCAGCATTCTTTAATTAACAAAACACCTAAAAAGTGATATGATTTATAAAAATTCTGTTTACACATAAATATCTTGAAGGGATACTTATGCACATTTATTATAGATTTTATTAGTACGTGAGTGTGTTGATATATATGTTTCTGTCTGGAAGATTGTAGTTAAGCTATGTATGTGTGTCTTGATACATATATACATCTGTCTCTATATGGTTCACCCTCATGTATACAAATATATACATTTCTTTTTGCACAGTCACCAACATAGAGGGGTGTGTGTGTGTGTGTGTGTGTGTGTGTGCGTGGTGGTGGTGGGGTTTGTTAGAGAGATGCTGAGCTTCCTGGTAGTCCCTGAGAATAGAACTTTCGGGATTGCTAGTGGAAATACAAGGGCACTGCCATTAGACCTTTCTCCTGCATTCCAGTATTACAGCAAGCCTGGAAGTCAGACCACACTTCTCACTCGTCACTTTGGAGTTCCTTTATTGGCTGCCATATCTGTCTTTCCTACCCTTATTTACCTGGGCATCCTTGCCAAATGAGTCAATCCAAATCCAGGTTTCATCAGCTTCCTTCCTGGTCTACACGTACCCCATCATTTGATCAAATAGGTCCAAATTCCTCCTCATAATTTAAGGGTATTTATCTTTCTGTCTTGGTTTTCAACCCTACCCTAACATAGCCTTTCAGGTGCTGTGGAGGCAGCATTTTGTTCTTATCTCTTCCCAGATGTCTTTGTGTCTCCATGCTTGGAATAGCCCTTTTGTTCCCCCTTGACTCTGACTCACATTCTGTGATAAGGCCTCTGCTTGTCACTTATCTCTTCAACAAAATCTTCTCTTGACTAGTTTCCAGAGGCATCTTACCTCCGTTGGAGTAGTGCTTTCATGATGGTTCAAGCCCTTACACCTTCCGTGCCTTCTTCCCCCTTTCCCCAGAAACTCTGTCTCCTTCACCATACCTGATAGAGGATGCTTCTCTCCTCTCAGCTCCACCATGTCTCACCCCTCCCATACTGCCAGCAGCATCAGCCACTCTGATGGCTCCAGGGATTTCAGACAAGGACCAGCATCCATCTCTGACATCTTGAGGGAAGCAGTTTGGACATCCCTAATCTTTATAAATGATTATTTTAGAATCTGTGGACCAGCCCCCTACCTTCTCCTTATTGGGATCATTGTCTTTCCTCAAAAAAGGTGACCCTCTACTCACAGTCCTCATCTTATATTGGCATCGTGTTAGATTTTTGCCTGCATGGCAGAGATACAGCTGGCTTCCACATCGTGGGATTTTTGTTTGTTTGTTTGTTTTTCTTTGAACTTTTCAATTTGAATAACTTATTTCTACCTATTGGTAGTAGGCACCGATTCCAGAACTTGGCATCAAAAAAACTTTCTGTAATCTACTCTGAATTTTTTCCAGCATTTATACATCTGTAATAGTCTAAAATTGTTTAACCATTCATGACAGAAACATCCAGTGCAAAATGGCTTATACCAAAGAGAACTGATCAACCACATTGAGAATGGCTGATTCCGAGGCACAAGCTTTGTCAGAGACATTTTTGTCTGCCTCCTTCAGCTGTGTCTTCTTTTTTTCTTCTTCTAAAGATGTGGGGTACAATTCAAGGTTAGGTATACAAATGTTGGTTATGCAGGTACCCTTGCTGAGGAGGTGTGCCCTTCCCTCCCCTGCCAGTTTCCCTCAACTGCCAATGCCATCCGCCCTCCTCTGGCAGTTTCCCACTACTGCCAGTCCCTTTCTTAGAGTATTATTGCTGCGTCTTCTTGGATCTGCTCCATCCTCAGATTCTTCCTCCGGTAGCAAGATGGCCACCTCCCACATGCAGCAGAGGAAAGGAGAGAGTCTCTCCCTGGCATTCCCAAACAAGTCCTCAAATTTGCTCTCACTGGTGGGGTAAAATTGGCTCATGCACTCATGCCCGAAACACTTTGGGGACTAGGGGAATGGAATATGTCGTTTTGCTTAGCTTTGGTGAACTCAAAGAGGAAAAGAGACCACTTTCCTAAAGCATAGTTAGGATGGTCTTTCCAGAAGCTGAGGGCATGGACACTAGGCATCACGAAGGAAAGTGTCCTGTAGAGGAGCCAGCAGCTCTCTAATGAACACTTAGGAGGAAGACTCATCTCGCATCTCTTCCATCGTGCTCCCCATGGCCTAGCACAGCTCTAGACTTGTAAGTAACTTTATGCACATTTGCATGAGTGGACGAGTGAATAAGTCACCGCAACATTTATTTTTGTTCTATTGGCTATTTTCTGAAACCCTAACAAAACAGTTTAGAAGCCTGCTTTTGTGATGGTCTCAGACTAAATGTTTTAGTTTATATTTGCTAATCAGGGCCTGTTTCATTCTTAAGTTTGTTTTAAGAGATAGAGCACAGAGTAAACATTCTTTTTCGTGTTTTTTTTTTTCTCTGAAGGACACTTATTTTAAAATGCAACAGTTATAGACATGCGCGGTGGTGGGCAGGAGCTATAGAAGAATTCATCCAGAAACATGGCACCAACTATCTCAAAGATCATCGATTTGGGTCCTATGCTGCTATCCAAGAGAACACTTTAGCTAAGTGGTAAGATAGTCTATTATTACAGTGGTCCAACCTGGGATCAATTTTCAAAACTGCGAAAGATGTTATGTTACTACACTTAACAAGGGCCCCTCTTTTTGAGGCAGTTATGAGAATACCTGATCATAGAATCATTTTCCAATTTTTGTTTTTCAGGTTTTTCACAGAGAGCTTAGCTCGCTTTAGATTTTGAAGTTTGATTTTTAAAGCTAACTTCATATATTTTCTTAATGATGCAAATGGAATGTTTATTTGGGTCATCAGTCATGATTTAGGAAAAAGCGTTTACTTGCTAGATATGTGATTTTTTTTTAAAATTGCGCTTAGCATATTTTTCTACCCATGGGTTGGAAACTGGTCTGTTTTGAGTTTCAGGGAAAAACTTTATAAGTTCAACAGGATAGGAGAACTCATCTGACCCCCTATGATGATGAGGCTCAATGAATTTGCTGTTTCCAAGTAGAGAAGAAGCAGGTTGTTTATGTCTGTGTACTTACTGCCCTTCTAGGTAGCAGATGAAAGTTGGCATTTTTCAATTTTCATTTTCCAGTTACACAAAGAAAATGGTGGTTATATAGAGACTCTAAGCAGTAGCTTCTATGTTTTGCTTTATCATAGAGTGTTTCCTTTTTTGGTAAATAGATAAAATTGGGCAAAAAAATTGTCTTTCAGGTATGTTAATGCCAAAGGATATTTTGAAGATGTAGCAAATGCAATGGAAGAGGCAAAAGAAGAGATTTTTATCACAGATTGGTGGTTAGTATTTGTCCATGGGAAGTTTGTCTGGAAATCTCTATGTTTAGAAATGTACAGTGCTGTAGAGCTGCTCAAGAAATATTATAAAAACCAACAGTATCTATGAATGATTTGGCCAAAGTCTCCAACAATTAACTAGGGGCCCTCAATGAAAGACATTTTCAGAGAACTTGGCCTCCAATATATTCTTAAAATATTTAACTTGAACAATTTTGTTTTTATCTTTGCATTTGAAAGGAGATATCCAAATATTAATTTTTGTAATGGTTAATACTGTACTATAAGTACAGTTGCAAAGGTAGTGGAAAACAATCTTTCTTGGGTGTTTTTTTTTTCAATTTGGTATGTCTGTTACCAGGTGTAGTGAATATACTTCTGAATTACCCCTTTGATGTTGAAATAATCTCATTTGCCTGTTATTGTTATAATGTCCTTTGTAATGACTAGGCCTGGTCAGTTCTTTTAGAGAACATCCATTTCAAATTTCTGGCCCCCTTAGAAAGTGTCCGTGAGAGTTATTATGCTTGTTAAATTCACCAGAAGTCTCGTATCTAAAACTCATCTATCTCTTTGGAAATTACTCCTGGAGTTGGTGTAAGTGTCATGGTCTGACTTTAGTTCCAATTACTCATCTTCTTGGAAAGTTAAAAATCATCACATATGCCAACCTTGGCTACCATGCAAATGAAAATGTCTAAAGTATGTTTTCCATTTAGAAACTCAATTGCTTGAAATGCCCCTTATGTTTTCTTTTACCGTGTTTCCTTCCAAATGATACCTTATGTATGAACTATAAACATATCATCATAACTCATTCCCTCTAATCTAGATTTTGCGGGCAGAGGAGAATAACAGGAATGAACCTGACTTCTACTGTTTTGCTTCAGTTATATGGAAATCTGTCATTGTAGGGCATGCACCATCAGAAATAAAACCTGCATGGGCACTTCCCTCATGACAAAGACAAGTCTTGTCACTCAAGTATATTGCAAATGAGATCATTCAGAAACTTAACCAAACCCTGGTATGTTTAGATCTGAGAGAGCCTCTACTGGCTCTGTAGGTTACATGTGTCAGAAATGGACAGGGTTAATGAAATAGGAGAATAAAAAAAGCCAAACGAGATTTTTGTTTGTTTTTGTGTTTATATATATTTCAATGTTTTTACTTTTTTTATTTTAAAGATGTGGGGTACAATTCAGGGTTAGATATGCAAATGTTGATTATGCAGGTACCCTTGTTGATGAGGTATATCTCTCCCCTCCCTCCCCTAGTAGTTTCCTTCAACTGCCAATCCCACCCCTCCTCCCCTCACAATTTCCCACTACTGCTAATCCCTTTCTTATAGTATTATGATAATTGTTCAAGGTCTACTTATAAGTGAAAACATATGGTACTCTGTTCTTTGTTTCTATGATAGATCACTGAGTATGAGAGACTCTAAATCCATCAAAGGTGCTGCAAAGTCCATATGTTTCTAGTTTAGTGTTTCAGAACTAGAAGCACTGTCTTCCAAAGAGGTTGAAGTAGTTTGCATTCCCACCAGCAGTATAGAAGCATTCCTTTTTCTCCACCTCCTCACCAGCATCTGTTGTTGTTTGTTTTATTAATGGTGGCCATTCTTACTGGGGTTAGGTGGTATCTCAATGTGGTTTTGATTTGCATTTCTCTGATGGTTAGTGAGACTGAGCACGTTTTCATGTGTCTGTTGGCTGCCCCTATATCTTCTTTTGAGAAGTGTTTATTCATGTCTTTTGCCCACTTTTGAATGGGGCTGTTTGTTTTTTTCCTTTTGGCGCATTTGAGTTCCTTGTTGATTCTAGATGTTAGGCCTTTGTCAGATATGCAGTTGGAAAATATTTTTTCACCTTCTGTGGGCTGTCTCCCTGCTGTCTTGATAGTTTCTTTTGGTTTGCAGAAGTTTGTCAGTTTAATGAGGTTCCACTTCTCTGCCTTATTTCTTATGTTATGGGCACTTAGGGTTCTGATCAGGAATTGGTTGCCAGTTCCAATTTCCATAAGGGTGTCTCCTGCGTTTTCTAAGATTCTTATAGTTTGAGAATATATAACGTTTAGGTCTTTGATCCATTTAGAGTTAATTTTTGTGTATGGTGATAGGTAGGGATCCTGTTTCAATATTCTGCATTTGGTCAGCCAGTTTT